>JBBPTX010000069.1:0-87653 GCA_038094595.1 Pulveroboletus aff. annulatus
GGACAGAGAAGCACTAGTCACGCCTCAGATTCACACAGGCCATGTGCATCCGGGGTCCCACCCCGGCAGCTCCCGAGGCGCGACTTTTTTTTTTCTGTTTTCCGCATCCTTTTGCAAACCGCTGTAACCGTGTGCCGGCTGACTCGCCGAGGGCTCAAACGTTCGACTTCTTGAACTGAGTACTAGTGTTAGTAGTCAGTGACCGTGACAACGTTCTTCTTGACGGTACCACTGGCGGTAGTAGCCTGATATACCGCCCGACCGTGACGATCGTTCAGCCAAAGTGGCCGAAGCCGCGTCACGGTAAGCGTCAGCCTGAGCGATTTCATTTTGCCGCCCCTGGTACTATTTCTAGATCAAGTGCTATGACAGCCAAGTTCCGTGAGTTCTTCAGGGTGTTTCATTTTGCGCTCATAGCACCGGGAGTTACACAGGATGTTTGAATAACTTCTAGAATCCACAGGATCCGGCAATGAGCTGGTTGGCCACAGCTCAAACCTTCAGCCAACACTCCGAATCAGGTGACCTGCTTGGCTAGCTCGACTTCTTGGCAAGAAGTGAAAAGTTCCTGGGCGTTCAATGAGCTCATTCAAGTTCTCTGTTCAACAAGTCTCCAGGTAGATTATTGAGCCTTTTGTGACATATTATAGTCCTGTTTGTCGCGCGAAGCCACGCAGCTCGAAGCTTGGCCTGGTGCTGGCCGTGGCGGTGCGTGTGCATCGTGACAATCTTGTATCCTTTCGAGTCGTTTTGACGGTCATGACTCAATGCCACATTAAGCCTATCGACAGAACGCTTGTTGCGCACTGGGGACCTAATGCATTATGCAATGCTGTGGAGTCCACATGGTTCATGTGCTCCCCCAATTAACCGCATCAAGATAAGAGCCTTCGGTGGGCTTCACAGCATCTTAAATTGCTTAAAATGAGGGCGGCTTGTGATGTCGCACATCAACACATCATGCCCAGGGCTCCTCAGGACATATACGCGCGGTTGTTGTCATCCCCTCGTGGTTACCCGCTGTGGACTCCCGAACCAAGCAACGAGCTGTTGATGGAGCGACTAGATGGCCTCAGGATCGGTGATGTTGGCGTTGTCCTTGATGACGGCGGGTTCGACGTTCTTTTCAACATATGCCTCCCTGCAGATCATTCCTTCCATCGTCGGCATGGTGTTCCAGACGGTTTTACCTGCGTCAACCCAGGCCAATTGGACATCAGGACCACCCCAAATGCAGACCGCCCGGGCCGTATCATTTCGACTTCTTCCGTAACGCGCGTCGAGCTTTCGAGCAACGCATCCAAGAGGTACATCTCCTTATTACAAAACGAGGCATGATTCAAGTTGTATCAATAGACACGTTTCGAACGCACCGCCCTATCGGTTCAACTTGTCCTCTAGCGAAGGCGCACTTCTTATTCTCCCAAAAGGTGCTGAACGATGCGACCTCTTGAATGAAAACCTCTTCCTGGAGCAGGCGAGTCAACATGGAGCACAGTGGTACAATTACGCCGTGAACCGTCGCCACCGAATCATTAATCCTGATTCTCTCTATTTAATTACTGGGATCGATAAAACGCGCTCTTGGTCAGTCGCCGCGTTTGAAAATGTCACTGCGAGCGATCACCACACGGCCTATTTCGATAAAATAGAGGAAGGTTCTGGTATAGCACCGACGTACAGCTGGGAGACGACATGTGCCCTGGACTGGCGTGTGGGACCTCACATTGAATATGACATCCCGAACCAGGCTGTGTTCATCCGTGGGTTTAAAATTGCGATACGCAGCGGGTTTTTAGGTCGGCGATCAGTCAGCGTCGAGGCAGATGTTCCATCTACTCGATTGAACCCCGTGAAATCGGCCAGCATCGTTCCAAGTGGTAAACCACTTGGAGCTTCGGCGGGATTGCTGGGCCGCAGGGGAAACAATGCTTCCCAGTCTGCTGCTAAACATAGCGACGGGACGGCCGAAGGAGGACCAGAGAGCAAAACCGTTCCAAACCACGAGGAATGCGACGGTGCGCATATTGAGATTCGGCGAATGCCAGATGTACCTCCTGTGAGTGCTTGCCACTTAACCTGAGGCTGGTTATTCTAATGGTCCCGATAGGCATTTCACCCCTCTAATGCCATCAATCAGCATTTGTTTCAAAAAGTTCGTTACATTGTAATAATATGACACGAGTAAACTTTTTTGTTTTAGGACCCATCGGCGAACATTGCAATTACACATGATGGTCATTGGATGTCAGTCCTCGAGGATGTCAGTCGCCGAAGTTGTGATGTTCCCCGCATTTATCTGTTGTGCTAGGAGTCGATTGAGCTTGAAAAGCTTGCGCAGGAATCTTTTCTCGAGACAGCATTATCTCGGGATTACATTGTGGTTTCACGACAAGGTAAGCGCGTTGTGGCCGCTTACTCGTCACATGAATTTACCCTCGCAGGGGTTGTTCACCTAGAGAAGAAGCCGCTGCAGCCGACAGATGCTTGTCCTCTGACTTCCGAGCTAAACATCACCACTTCGAACCCTAACTCGCGGGAAAGTGGATCACAACATTCGGCCAATGATGTTCCACCTCCCAGAGACGGCGAGGCGAGCTTACTCAAGCCTACGGGAAAGAGAAGAGCGCTTCTAATTGCCATACGGAACTTCGTTGGATCCAATCTCCCTGATCTTGATTTCGCGCATCGGGATGCCAAAGCACTTCACGACCGCCTAATAAGTGTGTTGCGCTCCATTCCTATTTGATCTATCTCACCACCCGTAACTTGCTTTTTAGATTCCTATGGGTACCAGCCGGATGATATCATCCTGATGCTAGATGATATGCACCATCCAAAACACCTTTGGCCTACGCGTAATAAGATTGTACGTTTGCTTGCATCCCGTACGGCATGCGCGCTAATACCGCATTGTTGTACTAGCTGCATCAGATTGATCTACTCACGCAGGATGTCCCACAAGACTCCGACATCTTTTTCTATTGTGAGTGGCGTGTATTTTTATATGCGGGTGCAATATGTGGAAAACGCGCCTGTAGTTTCGGGTCATGGTCTGGTAGAAGACTGCAGTATACGTGCGAGTACGAGAGCGGATGGTCAGCAGGATGTGTTTGTCGGCTCAGGCTTGCGCTAATCAAAGTGGTTCAGGGATCGCCTCCGCGGACGGAAAACCACTTCTTGATTACGTGCGTACTTCGTATTTTTTACCTCACGTGGGCAAACTCGGATTATGGGGTACCAGATTCTTCACGATCTGTTGGTCAAGCCTTTGAAAAAGATCAAAGGCTCGAAGTTATTTGTACGTGTGGTTTGGTTCTTACTCGTTGCCCAACGCAGTTACACTACCATCGTTAGGCTCTCCTTGATTGCTGTCACTCGGAGACGTTGTTAGGTAGGCAAGACCTCATCTTGATCGCCGCTGATTTTTTTTTTTGGTCTATGGGCAGACTTGTCAATGAAGCAGGTACCAAACACCTATTCAAGGGTATGGAACGTTGGGCCTAGTCAGTTGTTCAGAGGTTGGTCATCCAAGCATTGGTCCCGAAGTTGTAACCTGAATGTTTTATAATTCTGAAAATGGTATAGACCTCGCACTCGTCATATTTCGGCTCCGTAGGTGTCTTCTTCGCCGCTACAAGTGGAACCGAAGGTTTTTCATGTGTTAATTACAGTGCAGCTGAACAAGAGACATAGCCGAAGCAACGCTGCTGCAGCTCCGAGACGGAGTACTAACTGGACCAGTGAACCGGCATTTAAGACTCATGAAGTAGGGGAACTCAGCATGGTATGTGTCCGGTTCTATGCCTTTCTGGCCCGGTCCCTCTATATTCCAACTGTCACCCTTTTTCCCACCAGGTTTGCTTCTCAGCTTGCGAGGACGGGCAACATGCACACAGAGGTTGTGGACCGCAGCTGACGTTTACGAAGGTTAGCACCTTCGTTCGAGAATCTATCTGCTTTCGCAATAAACTCACTACGATGCTTGTCAGTGCTTCATGGATGCAATAGCAGAGAAGCCCAATATTTCATGGCAAGAGTTCCGTGATACAATCATGTAAGTGAACACGTGCCAAATCTGCCTGTTCAATCACTGAAGACCATTTAACACTAGGACACTTATCTCGGGCATTCGGTAACAATTTCGGATGGATACGCAGGAACGGAGGGTGAGTAATCCCAGAACCGCGTTCGCGTTCGTCTTTTGAACATTTGACCCCCAGATCTCGGATGATTTCTCTACGGTATGTACTGCTTCGTCTGATGCATGCAAACTTTCTGACCTTGATCACTCCGTTGTTGTTGTTCATCATTTGTTTGATTTGAAGCAACAGTGGGTTCAAGATGATGGGGAACCATACTGCGACTTAACATCAGTGATCGAGCTCTGAGTTAGCTCAAGCTATGTGTTTACTGGTAGTATGCTTTAAAGAATACCTGCCGCCTAATTATAAGGCCAATATTTTTTTGGGATGAGTGGTAACTTGCATAATGGAGCCCTTCCGTGTTCATACAAGCGGCGCCATTCTTGCTCTCCATGATAACGTCGCAAAATACCTCAAACAGTGCTCATCTTTCCTCCACTGGACCCCCCCCCCCATACCTTCCCTCTTGTTCGTCCGGATCTAGTAACCACCAAGGCACAATAGCGCACTCACAAAGGGGTGCAATTGTCGTGCCCTTGAAATTGATCAAACCTGTCACTTTCCTCGATTTTGCTCAAGAGGTGGCGTACCAATTTGAGCCGTCCAGTGAACCGATCGACTGTGACCTGAGGGATTGTTTCCAGTCAATTCCACTCGCCAGGCGTGGGTCTAATCAGGGATGCCTTCAACCTCGACTTGACAGCCAAAAGTTCTTCTCCGGATATCTCAAGTACGCGATGGCCCACCTTTCTTAGCCCGCCCGGATGGCAACCAGTGAAGGCACGAGTTGTGTCATAGGAGATGAATTTGGCTAGATCAGACTGGGTACCCGTTTCGCCAGGAAGTCGATTGTTCCAAGAACCGGCATGGAACACCGCGGGGCTCAGTGCGACTGTCGAAACTAACTTCAAGTATTTCGCATCAACATGCAACGGAAGGACATATTCTAGTAGCAGTCAGAGTTAATATGTTCCCTGGAGAAACGACACTGACGCCGGAAGTAAGGCCACAAAGTATGACCTCACTGAAGTCGCTTAAACAGGACCAAGAGTGACGTAACATGAGGGCTCACAAATGATCCACTTCCATCCTGCGAGCAGTGAAACTTTGAGAGGTCGAGTGGTTGCGAACGTAAGTTGACAGCAGCTCTTACAACCGAACATGGGACCCACAGAAGATACGCGAGTGCTCTGGATCTGCAGCAACCCATTCTGGACTAAGTCAAAGTATTATCAGACGAGTGGGTGAGCCACAACTTGAAATCTCGCACTTGGTCGTCAACGGAATTCCAAGTTGGCACGACCAATGGTATAGTATACACACAGTTGCAGTCACCTGAACAAAACCTTAGTCCCTGGGTCCCTCTGGTCCGGAGAGTCATCCCAAAAAATATGGAACAGGCCCCATAGACGGGAACGGCCATGTCGACAGTGGTAAGTTGCCGATGCCTGTGCAAGGTTGACACAATGAAAACCAATTCCGAGCCCATCCCATCCTCGTCGAGTAATGAATGATGAAAGCAGCGGTTGTATCGACCATCATGCATTGTCAGAACAAAAAGCAACTACCAATTCAGCTAGGACGTACTCTTGGAGGTCACTCGGAATTGTCACGCTCAATAACATAGTCAGACTGAACGCGATATCAAATCACAAGACGGTCCCCAAGCATTGCAATGACCACTAGTATTGCAACATCACACGTTCTAAGACACTGTATATAAACCAAGTGTGCCAGCCAATTAACACAACATGCTCACTATCTGTTGCGCACCCCGTGCCGCTATCGTTGCCATAGTGCGCAGTGGATGCACTTGTGGGTATGGAACCCCTGTTTGAGATCCTGAACCATCCGATTGACCAATGAGTTTGAAGGCAACAAGCCAGCACATGTCCAAAGCAAACTATCACCTCGATCGCAAGATGCTCCGAGTCACAGTCACAAGTGTATTCCAGCGACCTCGACACCTCTTCTTCCACATCGCTGCCGAATCAATAACATCTTTGACCTCATCTCCGCATGACCGACAAAGTGCGGTGGTGCGTGGTTTACTTGTCATCGACTTTTTGTCAGGTAAGCGTATAGAGCGGGGTGGCCGAACACGGCACGCGGAAGTGGCCTAGCAATAATCCACAGCGAAAACGAAGAATAGTATATAAAGGAATCAGTATCGAGGGGGTGACAGCGAATAAAGTAGCAGGGGACGGACGCGAGTTGGGAGAAACGCAAACGAGCTGTTCTCCCTGCTCGAACTTGCGTGCCACATTGGAATAGGATTTGACACACTGGTATATTTTCTGTTGCGATGTAACTTGGGTCGTTTCTGGGACAACTGATACTATGATATGTCAATGCCAGTATTACGGAAGGGACAGTACACCTCCTGATCCGTGTGGCGGTGTTCCGAATCGGATCTAGTTTAGGTAATCATGTTTATACGGCAGCCACCTCCTCGCCTCCTCATTATCTCGCCAGGTGTGTATCTCAACTCGTTCTGCAATGGCTTCGCTCTCAATCCGATACACGCTTCGAGGGGTGTCGTTCGTCACGGTCCTCTTCCATTTGAACTCCGGAAATCTTATCTCCTCATCCGTGATGGTAGGTTCAAATTTTCCCTCATCTCTGGCTACGTGGAGAGGATTCACCACCCTCTCGTTCTTGCTTCCTCTCTCGTCTGCAACATTTCTTTCCTCGTGAAATTGGAGGTTATTCTCTCCATGCTGGGGTTCCACCTTAGACCCAGCGCGATCTCCGGCGACATCCTACTCTGATGCAAGCCGTTCTTTTCCATTAGCACAATATCCACGAGTCTTTTGCCCCGTGACCCTTCACTAGTGCACTCTCCGCCTGTCATCAGTACGTCTCTTTCTTTTCCTTCTTCTCCCTTCCCTCCCTCCTCCCTTTTTTACGGCCTCCTAGCGCCGTCGTGCCTCGCGTTTTTCTTTAGTTAGCCTGTCACGGTCTGTATATACATCAGAGTCACCATCGCCGAGCGGCTCATTTTTGGTTGGCTTCACATCTGGGGTCTCGCCCAAGCTGAGTGCTATTCACGCGCGGCTGTGCCGCAGTTCTGCAACTGATCCGCATCGCATTGTTGGATTGTGTCTGTCCTCTTGGTAGGCTCAGTATTTAACTCTGGAGTCTCCAGGTCACCCATCTCTACATCACCCATCTTCCAACGCATACTTGCCATGTCTTCCAGTGTTTTTGATGTCCCTCTTCGTTTTGATGAACTAACGGAAGACATTGAACCGGTATGATGACGAGTCAACCAGTTTCAACTGCATGCTGATGAGCATGCCTGTTAGCTGAAACATCACGTTCTCTCTCTCGACAAACACCTCGCTGAGCATGTGGAGAATCAGGTACGCTATCAACAGTGTCAAGTCAACTCCACGCTGACGAGCATACCCACCAGCTAAAAGACCATTTTTTTCTCTTGACGAGGAGCTTGCAAAGCATGTGGAGAACAAGGCATGTTGGCAAGTCAATGACATTCAATTGCATGCTGATGAGTGTGCCTGCCAGATGCGAGATCACTTCTCCTCGCTTGAGAAGCAACTCGCGGAGCATATGGGGAAGATGGTATGCCGTCAAGTCAATAACTTTCAACTGTATGCTGACGAGTGTGCCCGCCCGATGTTTGACCAATCATGTTTCCACCAGCAGGTGGTCACGGGGGTAGAAACTCAGGTATGCTGGCAAGTCGACGACTTTCGGCCGCATGCTGAAGAGCATGCCCGGTGCCAGCTCAAACATTACTTTGACGCAGCAACAGTAGCACATAGAAACCTTGCAGCGTCTGTAATTAATGAGGTAGGTCAGCAAGTCAACCACCTTCGGCTTGCACACTGACAAATATATACCAGGTGAAACAACACGTCTTACCTAGGCCACAGCTTCGCGGGGACTCGCCAGTGCAGCACTCACGTAGTCACTCAGTCGCAGGCGCCACGTCCACCCCTCATGCGATTCGTAAGGAATTCGTCGCATCTGCGCGCCGCCGCAGTCTCATTCGCAGATACCTCGTCTAACTCCCTAATTAGTCAGAGCCACTCGGCTCAGCACAGCGTCGTTCTTTACCCTTCGTAGTACGCATCGTATTGATCTTAGTCTCGCTCGTAGAACGCAAAAGT
Source organism: Pulveroboletus aff. annulatus (assembly GCA_038094595.1). Taxonomy (NCBI): domain Eukaryota; kingdom Fungi; phylum Basidiomycota; class Agaricomycetes; order Boletales; family Boletaceae; genus Pulveroboletus; species Pulveroboletus aff. annulatus. The sequence continues at coordinate 8,282 of JBBPTX010000069.1, forward strand.
CATTCACCATGCATTATGCACAACATTCCAGAATTCTCCCAGTTGGACACTAATAATGGACAATGTTCCCTTGTAAACCAATCAGTAAAACCCAAACCGCTTGATACATTTAGGTTGTGGCCGATACCACTCGTCTGAGTCGGGCATAATAACATGTATCCCCTTGTCATCGAGTCTTTCTTCTGCTTCGGAGTCTGACCAGGACCGCACAGATTTCAAGCTTGGGCCGTTACTCAGACGGGGGAACTCGACAGGCCAAGTAGGCAGGTAACATATTTCCTGTCGATTCATTCAGTCATCCTCAAATATTCAGATATGCGCGCATGACAGCCGTACGAGACGCACCTCAGGGCTACATTCGGGCTTGCACTTCACCCATACACTCCAGTCTAACCATGCCATCAGCCGGTTCAAGTCTTCCACCCATCTACTCTGAACCAAAGTAAGCTCGGCGACGTCAAGAGAATCCTTTCTGTTCAGAGACCAATCGATTCCTGCGTACACCCCGGCGGCCCACATCCTGGTCACCACACGGCAAATCTCCCGGCTGGTTCCTCGTACGCCCCGGAAAATCAACTTCTCCGAATCGGTCATGGAGTCTAACTCGGACTCCATAGGGTACGTGTGTGTCGTCGCGCAGAGTTTGAATATCGGTCGCGTCCACTCCAGGTCACCCTTGTCCGACGTGTCGGTTGGAGTCGCCGAGACGAGAATGTAAGGCGTCAACATAACTCTGAGTTGAGTTTGAGTTTTGTTGACGACATCGATAATTTCGTCTGAATTTGTTGCGGACGTGTTCAGGAGATGGTGTACCAATTCGAGCCGCCCAGCGAACCGATCGACTATGGCCCGAAGGGGTATTTTCCAGTCTATTCCACTTGCCACGCCAGGGGGTCTGATTAGGGATGCCTTCAACCTCGACTTGACAGCCAAAAGATCCTCTCCGGATATGTCTAGAATGCGGTGGTCCCACCTTTCCTGGCCTGCTCGGACGGCAACCAGTGAAGGTACGAGCTTTGTGTCGTAGAAGGAAACTAACCCGGCTAGATCAAGCCGGATACGCGTTTCGCCAGGAAGTCGATTGTTCCAAGAGCCGGCATGAATGCTCTCAAAATATCCGGGGCTCATTGCGGCTGTCGGAACTAACTTCAAGGTTTTCGCGTCAACCTGAAACGGAAGGACTCACACATTGACATAACAGTCGAATATAATATGTTCGCTGAAGAAACGACACGGACGCCAGAGGTAAAGTCGCAAAGTATGATCTCACTAAAGTCACTTAAACAGGGCCAAGAGCAACGTAATATGAGTGCTCACAAATCCACTTCCATCCTGCGAGGAGTGAACATAGGAAGATATGACAGAGGATGGAAATTCACCTCACAAAACCATCTACGCCGTACTCCTTGCGTAATCTGCAAAGGTCTTCAGCTCGTCGCCCTTCCTCCCATATTTTGCTGATGGGTGAATCTCCCCACGCGAGAAGGTCTTGTGAATCCATTGAACCATATGGAAGCTTTGCGGCGCTGGTACCATCAAAATATATAACTTTGAGAGGTCGGGTGGTTGCGAATGTAAGCAGCCAGCAGCTCTTAGAACCGAACATGGGATACCCGCAGAAGACATGCGAGTGCTCGGGATCTACGGAAACCCATTCTAGACCAAGTGGCAATTCATTGTCATGCCTACCGTGGTAGAGAAGGGTTCCTTTTGGAATAACTCCTGGTACGATAGTGTGGCCTGGATAACGACATGGTTCCATTAAGAGGAATAATAGGCACACGTTGTGCTTACCATTTCTCATGCGGGTGTTGGGCCACTGTTGAAGGAGCGAGTACACCGTCTCAAACACGAGATGGTCGGTGGCATTAGGGTTCGGAAACTTGTCGAGATTCCATTCCGTGAGATCAAAGCTGTCGCAGGGAATAGCCGCATCGGGGTCTTCTGAGCACTGACTAGATACCAGTGGTACCTGGGCAGCATTGACAAGTGCGAGGAGTAAAACTGATGCAACAAAACCAAAGAGAGCTTGGAGCATTGGGCGACGGATCACAGAAGAAAAGTGGTCGTCACTGACTTTAATACTCCAAGTTCTCGTACGACCTGCGTCAGCGCACTTATTCATCAAAGCCGGACGCATGATAAGTTAGTCAGCCTGCTGAATGTACCCGAACTATAGCGATCCCAATCAGGACTTGAAACGTTTCGCATAACTGGCCTCGTTTCCAGATAAGTTCATCTGAGAATAAATATCGGACTTGCCGAATATGATCATACGCCACACTGCCTCCAGTAGTAGAACAGTCTGGGTACTTCGTAGTAGGGGTAGTATATCGAAACGTCCGACATGTTTTTATAGTATCTTTGAGCTCGTATCACGTCAGGTAAGTCCCTGGAATTGTGAGTCTGACATACCTGATTCACTTCCGGGGCATTTGGTGGTGAGATGTCACGTTAGTACTACCTTGCAACAACGTATGATCCGCATCTTTTTTCATTTAAGCCTGGTGGAGGTCGTCAGACCCTGTGATAAAGAGTCAGCCTTCTTGAACTGCGTCAAGCATTGTCAGCGAAGCAATTAATGCAGTCACACTGCCAGTCCGTAGTGTGATTCCATTCTAACGCCGCATCAGCAAACAAATAATTTCGGTTTAGCGATAACACAACTACACTGTAGCTTACAGCCCGAGGGAGTGGGAAACTTGTATTTGGCAAGGTGATCAATGAATGAACCCAACCGAGTGTAGCTTGCGATAACTTACCTACACTGTCAAGGTTGGCTGCAGAGCTAACTTGAAACCGGGAACAATGAGCAGATAAGTTGAGCCCAAAGCCTCGCCGACATGATGCTGAGAAGAGCATGCGGGGAGGGGTGGTGCGATGGATAATCGAGGACCGCTCATGACATTGATAAAGTCCAACGCAAGACTGATGAGTTACCATTCGCGACAGCAAAATGATTTATGGGCCGCCATCAGCGTCGCACATTTGATGAACTAGAGCGTGTTTGGCAAGACTAGATGTCCAAAGGATCCGCGACGGTCAATGGGATCCTTCACAGTCTCTATCCACCCTTTCCTTACAGTGGCAGGAGACGAAGACCGTCAGTACGCGAGTCTCTAAAAGTTGGAGGGATCGAGTGAGGTCATATTACGTACTGTATGTCCGCCGCCGTGATCTCACGCGCGGCTCACAACTTGAACGGCGACGGCGAGCTCGATGGTTGAAGGTCTCGAGGTCGTCATCAAGTACCGTGGCGAAAAATACAACAAAGTCGCCGCCCCCGCAACGTCTTCTGCCGAATTTGCCATCCTGAAGAAAGACCTTGCTCATCTCCGTGTACATTCCCCGTCCCAGAAGAACGTCCGCCGCGTGAATGGCTCCTTCATACTCCACTGGCCGACAGCAACGGCCAACACAAAGGTAGATGGATTAACCGTGCGTGGTCTGCTGCTTGTTCAGCAGCTCTGTTGCGTCCATCGCGCTGATATACAAGTGTGTACCTCCATGGGGTGGACATAGGATTCCCTATACACCCGATGGTTCAAACTATGCAGCAACGACCCGGAAGCACGCAAACTTCGAGAGCTTCTCTCCATGTAAGCCTTGCGTCCCATCCATTATGCGTGGATCTCACTTGGAAGTTATCATGACACGCCAGAGACTCTATCACGTTGGCTCAAAAGCAAGTCGTGCGTTTTCCTGGGTGCCGCGTCAACGTTGCTAACCCGAGGATCTAGTGGCGGTTTGATTTGTTCCAGTATGGTGGGTGCCCTGAGTGCAGCGCCGCAGGACGTTGCCGAGAGATTGAATGATCGCTCGGTTCAACAACCCCCGCCCATGCCGGCACCACCAATGTTGCCTCCATTCTCCAAACCATCCCTCTCACCAAGGGAGTGGCAGGCCAGGTTTGACGGTGACAGACCACAACCGCCTCATCTCAAAAGGCGGTTGAGCGGCGCCGATGACTCGCCTAACCCTCCCGCCACACGACAGAAACTGGATACGTCCGAAACGCAGACCCCAAGTCCCGTGACACCCCTCCAATCGATCAACGTCAATACCCACCTCCAACTCCAACAGAATCACGCTCTTGACTCTCTTAAAGCGGACCAACAACTTGAGCCACCCACCCCGGGAGATACAATCAAAGCGTGTCCTCCACTCACGCGGGACGACAACACACCGTCGATGCAAACGATACCTCTTTCACGAGAATCTGGCGAGGTAACGCCGTTACCCGTCCCTACTCCCGTCCCTGTTCCCCCCAGTTCGGGTCTGGGTCCGCATTCGGGCTCTGGTCCAGGTTTGGGCTCAGGTTCAGGCCTTCGACCACCTGCTCTACATCAGCCCAGCCTGAGCCACACCAGTACCTCCTCCTTGGGTTCCGCGGACTCTCAGGCGTTGCGTCGACGCGATCGAGATAGATTGATACGCGAGCTGTGGGACACACGCCGCCAAATAACGGCGATACAGGCGCGCGAGAAAGTCATCTTGGACGACCTCGAAAGACTCGGTGAGCGGCCCGACCGCGCCGGCTCGGACCGTGTCACGCGCGATGGTACGTGTGGCGTTTTCGGCTCAATGGCGCCATTGTCTGACACGGCGTGTGCAGATGTGTTACGCTTGGAGGTCGATTTGAAGGCAGAGAGGGCGAGGCGCGTACGTGCGGAGCAGACGTTGAGTGATGTAGAGAGGGAGTGTCGGGCGCCGTTTGTCGTCCCGGCGTTATTCCAGGCGTTCGTCAGTATATCCGAGCTCTCAAACTGAGGGTGTTTCCAGTCTATTATATATCTAGTCACTCATCAGCAATTGTATTCAATTATGCCATGAAAGCGGTCTAAGTGTACTACGTTCCGATACAAAAAGCATGCCACTAGTCAGACAAAAATGGGGCTAGCAAAGCAACATCGCCAACTCTGAAAGCGTCTCTGAACGAATACATGTGGGAAAAGTACATAAGTATGAACAGCTGGGTTGTGACTCGTACCCTGCAGGCCACATAATAAACAATCGAGAAAAAGAGATAGGCACACGACTCCTAAATTCTCTGTCGCTTGCAGAACCTACCTATGTCTACATCAGTGGCTGTCCGCTCGATGTGATCGAATACGGAACCAAGGGCCCGTGCGAGGTCTGGAGACACAGGACCACTAGCAGCACCCATCATGTCATCGAATTTACGTTTGAGACCGTCCAGTTGTTCGGGTGAGAAATAGACAACGGGTTGCTATACGTAGGGCGTAAGCAAGAAGCACGAGTCGTTGGGCAAACGGGAAAACCAGAGATACGTACGGGGCTATGCTTTGCCTGAGGTGCAGCCTCCTCTGCTGCAAGCACGCTCTCTACCACTGGACGCTCCTCTTCCTCTCGCACCTCGGAGTGCAGTGGGGGCACGGGTGGTATGGTGGGATGCACCGGTGGGTGCGCTGGGTGGCCCACAGGCGGGGCGGGTTCAACTATCAAATGCGGCGGATGCTGTATGTTTGCAAAAATGGGCGGTGGGGGCGGAGGTGGTGGTGGAACGGGTACGGGTACCGACACTGGTTTCGGTGTCGTCTCGAGTTTAAACTCGGACGTATGTGGCGGTCTTCGAAAAGACGCTGGAAAGCTTGGGTGGGCTTCAGCGTGCGTCATACGTATCCGCAAAAGGTGTTCATTGTCGTCCATGACGGTGATACGGAGCCAACCACCACAGTGGTAACGAGTGATTCGACTCCGTGACTTGCGGTCTGTGTCTCGGGTGCGGGATTTCGATTGTTCGCCTTCGAGTTGGGCACAAAAGTAGGTGACGACGGTTGATTTACCTCCACGCTTTGTCTTCTTCTGACTGTGAGGATGTGTCGGTGTGAGCGCCCAGGCGGAGAAAAGGAAGGCAAGGACACACATACTTCCAGTGGTAATCCGAGGCCTCAGCCAAAAAGTCTCTTATTCGATTTGAACGATTGTACAGGTGTTCACCGGCGACAAATAAGCCAGGCGGTACGCTGACCATGGTATCGAAATCAAAAGGGCGTATCTTGTTGAGGGTGACGAGGTTGAGAAAGTCGTCAAAGGACATGGCGGCGGTTGCGATCTGACTTCGACCAGACGTTTCAGCGACCATCTCCGAGGCGACCTTGCGTGCGTTCTGCTTCTCCATACAGGCTGTGCAAACTTTGAGATGACCGCCACCTGTGCGCCGAGGAGGAAAGGTGTGAATGGGACCGGTATATGGACATCGGGTACACTTTTGGGGGAAGGATTGTTGGCAGTCAGTTGGGATGTTGAAGGTATGGGATGAGGAAGAGGGAGTCGCTGGAAGGATCGGATAGTGACAGAACAAGACAGAGCGGGGATGAAACTTACCTTGCATGGTGGTCTCGCTCTTTCTTATCCCTTTTTCTTTGTGGTGACACATTTCGGAGGTATCACGTGACCATATTGGTTTCAGGCTATGATAGTTCGTCAAGTTCGTATGTTCTTTGCAATTGACACCTACTACTAAGTGGAGAAGTACCGAGTATGCTAATCTCCGGTCTCCAAGAACAACGGGAGCCCCACGACGACGACGACGACGAACCCACTTCCTTCTTGGTCCGGAGAAGACTCTGACACTCACGTTTCCGAATTAAAGTTACGTCGAGGGGCAGGGCAAGTACTAGTATCTTTCAGTGGCTCAAAGGGTCCCTATCGCGTTCATCATCTGAATACGTTTATGACACAGGCAGAATGCAATGTGGGTTATCGATTATGGAAATAAACATTATGGATACAGAATTCAGCGATACAACCCCAACGCGTTATGAATGAAAAGGTGAAACGGCGAGTCTTGTCGTCCTCATTCCTACTTTCTTAATATTTCCGGACAGATCCAGTCTGCCTTATAAAAAGCTGGAGTTGCGCGTGATGAATCACTCTAAGGGAATACTATCGCTGAACCCTGTGGGTTAAGCGAATATTCGTACCATGCCTTCCTTCCACGACACACGAGTAGTTGCCTGTAGATGCCTAGCGAGTCACTTGCGCCGCGATCGCGAACGATGCAACTTGTGGCCACAGACTGCGGTTGCCAACAGATACGAATCTAATAATACAGAACAATGTAGTGGAATGGAACTCTTTATAAGCGAGTGTAAGACGTAACAGATTGAACTATGTAAAATAGATGACCATGCTAAAGATTGGGGCGATTTACAGGAAACGAAGAAAAGTCCTGCGTGCATCCCTCAAGGGGTGACACGCGTCCTGTTGGCGTCCTTGGTGTACCGACCTTGTCATTGTCTCCGTACACATCTGATATGTTCCCATCGAAACAGGTAGGATGGGATGTATCGCCTGGAGAGAATGCCATCACTGAATCCGGGGGCTTGAACGAGTCTCCATGCCATGCCTTTCCCTCCGCAACACGCAAAATCAACATCTGTGGTGACACACACTAACAAACCCGGTCAACATCGTCGGTGAAACCACGAATTAGAACGTACCATCATTAATATGTACACACGCGAGAACGTGACTTCAATCTGGCTCCCCAACCCAAATGCTACCAAATATGCGATACCAGAGAGAGTCAGGGGCAGCGCTGATTCGACCAGAAGCATTACAATGTTGAAATATGGGGATGCGAATTCGGCTCCCAGATATTCCCTCAATTTCTTCCCATGAGACATCATTCGACCACACATCAAGCAGGTCAGAGTCACATTGAGGAACACAGAAATTGTGTAGTATGACATCCCAAGTTGACCTTGGAGCCCAATGAAAGGATTGTGTCCAGATGAGATGGAGGCCCAACAGAGCATAACCCCCAATGCTAAATTGGTACGGAATGGAAGCGTATCGTGGATGATCAAGAAATGGTGCTCACCCAAAGTTGCTAGCCACATAATACAGGGAATAATTATGGCAAAACGATTGACACACATGATCAGAGAACGGTAAATCTGGAGGGCAGAGTAAGGTCACCATCCATTTCAGCCACCGAGTCTTACCATGAGGCCATCCGTCATCTGCTGTAGACCGACGGTCGCCACCGTCCCAAGCAAAACGTATGCGTCTGCTGAAGGCCCCTCTACGAACGCGACCGGCCCTCCAGGATAGTCTCGATAGAGTAACCACACGATTTGACCGAATAATGCATTTGTAACCACAAAAATCGTGGCCAAGAGGAGCATGACGGTGCTGAACAGCGCATAAAAGACGTCAAAGTTCTGACGCCGTTTTCTGCGACTCAAAAAGATGCGAATAGTTTGAAAATAGAGGGCTATTTCAATGCCTGACCCCAGAACGTCGCGGTAAGACTGGTGTGACCCTGGTAGAGTCGTACGCACCATACAAGACATCTTCCAAGTTGATCCCTACAAAGTACAGGCTGCCGGAGTGAGTGGCGGCAGGGTTACTTGAACCGCATGACATGGTTGCAGGGGAGCCCCAAGCTGCCAGTCGCGGCAGTGAGAAAAATCTATTTTGAGTTCAAACTTTCATCTGGTTAGCCGACCCGTCAATTTCAGAGGACTTTGTCAGTGTCATGCTCAAGCGCTCTCCCCGTTAGCTTCATGTTTCAGCAGCAAGCGTCAACCAGCCTTCCAGTGATTTATACTGTACGTAGTGTCGAGTCGGGGAACTTGCAGTAATCATGAAGCAGGTGTGTCGGTTAGTTGTTCGGTCGTTGCACGAGTGGATTGCGGACTTACCCGGTACCTGATGCCAGCCCGTCTGGCGTTGTTAGCTGGCCACCACTGTAACTGGAGCCGTATCATCGTGCCAGGCCGGGCTATTGTTCAATAATGCATGTGTGTTGACGTCCCAGTGGCCATCGCTTTCAAGTTCCAGGACGTTCAACGTCGGACGAGTCTTGTTCGCCGTTGGCTGGAATTTGATTACTCGTGTGTCCGAGTCTTTGGCATTTTCAAGTTCTCAAGTCGAAGCCGCTAGTACTCAGGCTGAGGTATTGAAAAGTACCCCTTGAATGTGCATGCCTTGTACTACCGAGCTTTTTCGGACGAGGGTCGTATTGGTTTTGCTCGTCACGACGGTCAAACTAATCTATCTCTGTATTCCTTGTTCAAGTTGCGCTCAACGAGCAGGGTTGCCTCGGATCAACGTGTCTGGCACAACTTCAAGAAGGAATTCCTCCCCACAGAAGATGAGAACCATGTCTGATTCAGAGTCCAACTAAATTACTTATTCTAAAGCAGTCGCATGGCTTCTGCCAATAATTATTAAGGTCCCATCCCTCGTCGAGCATCTGAGTCATGAAACGAAGGTCGCCAGCTCGGTGCCAACAGAAACAAGTCCTCTTGTATCAACAGCGTTTGCTTGACCAATCGCAACAAGTGCTTGTTCGCAGTCGCATAATTTGGCAAGCTAGGTCGTCTTGCGTGAATGAGGGCGGTCAAGGTGGAGGTATAAGACGAAATGAAAGGTTCTGTTCGTCCTTCCTATATGGGCCTGCGGCGTGCAAGGGAAAGCGAGAGAACTCGGCAGTAGGGCACCACCAAACGCGCGAATAGCGAGGACACGCTGTCAAGAGGAAGTCAACAACATAGGAAACAACTTCGTTCCAGAGTTCCCGCAAGAAAGTGCCAAGATCTCTCGTCACGTCCGTCGTCTTCGCGCGCTTGGTCGAGACACGGTGCTGTAAAGAGAGTTCTCGAACACGGGTTTCGGTTATAGACAATGGAATGTGAACAGGGTTCCTGTCAGCGAAGACAACGAGTGCGTCACACCCACGTCGGCTTGCATTCAGGATGACGACGGGCCCACCGTTGGCCGCGTGTTGGAGATCGACAAGAAGTGGGGGGAGAAGGAATCGGGTAAGACCAGGCAAGTCGCGAATGTTGGTAACGACTCGCTGCAAATCGGAGTTGAGGCGGAGCACTTGTTCATGCTGGGTTGTGCCTGGTAACTTGAGGGCATTGCGAATGAGCGAGGCCAGACGGATAAACTCATCTGCCAGCTCCTTCCCCACTGGACCTGATGCGATGACGTCGTTGAGTGGGGAACGGAGGCGAGTGAGCTGGCCCCAGAAAATACCACGACCTTGTTCAAGAAGCTCGACTGCACTGGTAGGAGAGCCACGATAAAGGCAGGCCGAGAATGCATCCACTGCAAGTGATGATGAAGTCCCTTGAGGACACCAAGATGTTGAGGTAGTGATGGCAGAGTAACAAGATGTTGAACTGGTAATCGGAGAGCCGTTTGGTATGCGAGAAGTGTCGAGCAGTGTTGAAACTCTTCGGCTGCATCATGATTTACCCACATTCTGGCAGCAGACAGATCGGATGAAGTCACTGTTTGGGAGACATGCTCCAGCTCAGCATACAGGCCAAATAGTTCTTCTTCATCCTCTTCCTTGCCTAGCTCTCCAAATCGGTCATGAATTGCTAGTGCGAGGTGTGCTAATACCATCGACCGGTAAGGGTGCCCATGCGGATAGAGGGACAGTGCATCTTGGCCAATGACAATGGCCTCCTCCAGATCATCAATTTCCCTGAGTTGTTGGTACCGAGTATAGAGATGGACTGACAGATTATTCAGATACACTAGCCGAGGCGGGTGCCTCGGTGGGCAAAGTGACTGTGCATCTCGGTCCAGGACGATGGCCGCATTGAGGTCATTCATTTCCCCGAGCTTGTGATACTGATTGTAGAGAAAGGTTGCAAGGTCAGCCAAACACATTGGCCGAAGTGGGTGCCCTGGTGGGCAGAGCTCCACCGCTTCTTCCACGAGGACAATGGACTCATGTAGATCATCAATCTCCCCTGAATTTTCATATCGGGTACTGAAATGACATGCAAGGTCGTCCAAAGACGTCGACCGAAGTGGGTGTCCAGATGGACGAAGGGCCAATGCATCTCTGCCAAGGATGATGGCCTCACCGAGGTCACTTGTTGTTCCAAGGTGCATGTGCCGAGTCCAAAGATAAAGTCCAAGATCGTTCAAGGATGTCGACCGAAATAAATGCCCTGGTGGGCGGAGGGAAAGCGCATCGCGGCCAAGGGAAACAGCCTCGTTAAGCTGTTCGATTCCTCCACGTAGTATGAACCGAGTATGGAGATGCGATGCAAGATCATTCAAACACGCGGATCGTAGCAGGTGTCCGGGTAGACAAATTTCCAGTGCATCTCGGTCGAGGGTGATAGCCTCGTTGATGTCATCAATTTCTCCGAGCAACTTGAAACGAGTGCTGAGATGACCTGCAAGGCTGTTCAGCGATGCCGACCGAAGTGGGTGCCCCGGCGAGCGAAGCCCCAGCGCCTCTCGACCGAGGGAAATCGCGTTTGTGAGGTCATCAAATTTCCCGAGCTGATTATAGCGAGTACAGAGATGACGTGCAAGGTCGGTCAAACACGTCGACCGAAACGGGTGTCCTGGCGGGCAGAGCAGTAATGCATCTTGGCTGAGGACAATGGCTTCGTTGAGGCCATCGACTCCTCCGAGCTGCTGATAACGATACAGGAGATGATTTCCAAGCTGGATCAGGTTGACAGCTCGCTTGGAATGACCGGAAGGACAAAAGTCCAGCGCTTCACGATCGAGGACGATCGCCCTGTCGATATAAACAAGCTCGCTGCCTTGCTCGAATTTGGTGGCAAGGAAATCTGCTTCTGAAAGCAATTGTTCGACTAAAAGGCAATTATTTATGCTCTGCGCACCGACAGAAAGAAACATGTACCCTTTGAATTCATATAAACTGACCGGACTACTAGCAGACTCCCGAGTTGGAGGCGGTTCTCCGGCGAATAGTCATTGAATCAGAACCATGACAAAAAGGGAAGGTCCATCTAATTCAAATTATACTCTGCAAGTCCTCTCGCTTCACTCACAATCGCCGTCCAATTTGGAGCCTCTCTAGGGTCGGACGCGGGGAACGCGCAGATGCCTCAGACATCTGAATCTTAATAGTCAATGGTGCCGACTCCTAAGGAGTCATTTCCTCTGGCCCAATTCGACCGATCAAAAACAAGGCGAGTCCGACAGCAAGCAATGTCTTTGCACTCAAATACATGGCCTGCCGCCGGACGCACCTTATTCTCGACATCAGTCTACTCAATCAAGCCTGAGCCCCAAATATTGCACCTCCCAACATTGGTCATCTGTAACAAATTGTGAACGAGCTAAAAGAGACGAGAGACGCACCCTGATTTGGCATTAAGCTCGATAATTCCAGCCCCTTCATTGTCCCATCACCTTCCACACCCCCTTGTCCTCGACCCTCCTAGCTCCCTATTGCCTCATTGCAATCCCAACCTCCATATCGACTCTTTCAGTCCATCTGTCGCCACTAACCCCCCGACCGCTACACCACCTAGCGCTCGTCGAAGTGTCGTTCTGTGATCGTAGAGTGTCGTCGCCGTCGGGCATCGCATGTCGTACACATTGAGTGGAAATCATCGCTGCCAGTGCATATAGCACTCGTCGAGGTGCCGTTCGCATGTCAATTCATAGAGGTGAGTGAGTCGTAATCGTCGTCAATCGCATTCGTTGAGATCGTACGTCGGCTGTCCAGAGTGTGCGGGAGCTCGTGGCTACCGGGTATTCAAAGTCGGCGTCGAGCCGGTCCAAGGGTCGCACAGTCATCGTTGCCAGTGCTTGTCGCACTCGTCGAGGTTCTCGTCCAGTCATATATCGCCTGTTGGTCGTTCAGAGGTGGCACTCGCGGCCTTCTCGTGTGTTGCGCAGACGCCTTGAGAACGAATTTGCCGAACTTTGATTCAATGTCGGTCCATCCGGGACATCTCGCGTGCCATCCTCGTCTTCTTGGACCCGGTATGAACCAAGGATGTCAAGGTATGCCGGGGTCTAGTCGTTTTCGCAATCGGCCACATGAAAGCACAGGCATCGTCAATCGCATGTCGGTCATTTATTTGTAGATGGGACTTGCGGCTAAACCTCTTTCACCTTCTTGTATGTTGGGTCGGCCACCCTAGGGGAGGATATTAAACCTTGATTCAATATTCGGTCCATTGGAATTTCGGGGCGTCTCGGTGCCATTGTTGTCCTCTTAAACTGGGCTTGAAACAATGATGTCGGGGTACATCTGGATCCAGTGTCGTCGCAGGTGTTGGTGTGGTGAAGATATAATTGTAGCTCTCGCAGGAATCGTTGTGGTGCATCTGTGTGTCGCTGCATTCGATGGGTCGGTATGATCCTACCTTGATGAGAATGAAGGTTGGTGGTAGCCGTGTACGAGTTGATGGAATCATGCAAGGAATTGTTGATGGTCAATACGGTCGCGACGGTTTGTCTACTCTGCAGGCATCTCGTATGCCACTTCTCGTCCCTGGCATGGACATCGGGATGGTGGTCCGGCATGAAATAAATGGGCCGAAATGGCTCAGGATCGCAACTTGAAGTGTTCTCGACTTGGAGTAGTGAGGTTGCAATCGAGCCGAGTTGTTGTAGTTCCATGTGGTTGCAGGGATCGCTTTCGGGCATCTCGCGTGCCACTTCTTGTCCCTGATGTTGATGTTGGGACGTGTTCGACACCAGCAGTGGTGAGGGGGAAAGAGGAAGGGGGAAACGGGGGATGCAGTGAGTTAGGTTGAGCTTAAATACCCCTTCTGAGTGGTGGCTGACAGTGTGGATGTCCACACCATGTGGCGCGTCAACGCGTCAACTACCACCATTGTTCAGACAATCGGAGCTGCATCGCTTTGAGGTCAAAGCGTTCCGCATGCAAGTTGCTTTGACGCATGAAATCAGCACGTTGGCATTGGAGAGTACGTACGCCCGGGGGGATCAAAGCGGCTGTCTTCCAGTTTCGAAAGACAATTGGTCCAGAGACCATGACCAGACACCGTGACATCCACTAGCACGTGTTGGCAATGTCTATGTACTGTCAAAAGGTTCCAACCAATCAGAAAGCCCAATCAGTCTTCAGAGAGGATTCAGAGGAACAGCTTTGCTGTGGCATGCACGAAATTTACTCAACGGGAGATTCCATTGACTCTAGCTCAATGTGCATTCATGGATCGTGGAAACTCGATTGTCTTGCCACAGACTACCAAGCCCTGTCAAAATTTGTTCCATGAGAGATGCACTCACGATGTGCCCAACGTTGGGTACGAGATCTCTAAACCACGATACCAGATCAAAAGAAGTGAAGCTGAGTTCATAAAATTTTGCCTGTCCTGCGCGACCATTCACTTTGAAGTCGGTCTATACCCAACAGTTCCAAGACCTATGTTCGAGTGGCATGGAGCCGCAGAATACATCCAAAAATGATTTCAAGATTCTGGTGGTCCCCGATCCTGCTTGGCGCAAGGGAAAGGACAAAGCCAGCATAGCCGTCGACTGGCGGACATGGCAGATCCCTCCCAGTGATACGAAGAGACTATTGAAATTGGACACACTTAAACAATTGGTGTACCCGGGGCATCAAAGATCTCTGCCTGAGTAGGAAAAACGACCGGGGTACATTGCACTTTTGCTTCACGAAAAGGTGAGCTAGTTCCTAATTTTCCCGCATGTAACACAAATTCGAAAAAAGGTTTTGATGTGGTGGGAAATGGGCCCCTACGACCCATGCTCCGTTGTTTTCATGTCTTTCGAAAACTTCTTACGGAAGATGAAGGCCGACAAATATTCTGAGTTCGGACAGTATTCTTGCATATGGGGTGGAGTAGATTTGATGGTCGATCTAAGGTATGTTACGGACTTTACACACTAAGATTTTGCCATTCTCAATGGTTCCAGAGGTTATCCTGGATTGCACACCTGGAAAGACGTTGAAGATTATTTGGATTTCCTCCGTAATTTGCGAAAGATGGTGCCGATATGGCCTCCCATCGAAGAATGTCTGTGAGCGTCACACAAACTTTGTGTCATTCAGCATTTGGACAAAATTGCCAGGACTATCACTCATTCCCCCAAACCAAATACCTAGCGGCAACAGTTTTCAAAAGCACCTCGACAGGGTGGTTGTAAAACGTGAAGGTAGCGACTGTGGGGCCCATGTTTACATTGACGCGAAACGCGCCCCAGCTATATTTCCAGTAGACACAGGACAGTATTTGTGGTTTACCCAGACATGGATCGAGACACTGAGGACCATCGGTGAATGGCGAGCGATCATGGTGGACATGTCACTTCTTCAGGTGGTGAATACCATGCCTGTTGGCTGCAAAGACACAACCGTCACTTTCTCGCAGCAGCGCAGTGGCTTATCCCTGGCGGAAATGAGGTGAGCACACACTCACACCACCTTGAGCCTTTGATAATATTTGCTCGTAGTGAGCGAATTACACCTTACACACCGGACGACATCATGGATCCGCAATCAGGGACCCTGGATGACAGGGAATTTGCTGACCGTGAGCTGAAGGAGTTTGCGACCCAGACTCTCCAGAAGTTGGTGGAGCTAGAGGAGGAAATCCTTGGAGCAGAGAGCTCACTGAGGCTATCTGCACGGTTGGACATAGGGATAATGCGGGATGAACGAGGAAATTTGGGATATTTCGTCAACGAAGTAGAGCAAGGCATCTCGACGGCGCTTTATTCCTGCACCAGAATCCAGAATGTTCTAATGTACGGGGACACTTACTTTTTACCCTTTCAGCGTTAGGCAACGGAAATGCGTGGCAGGAAATATAGATATTTAGCTCTCCGTTTCCCTCACTAGTAGCAACCATTTTCATTAACATGTATAGTCTGAATATCACTGCGGGAAGCGAGTCGACTATCAATTGGCCGAGGAAGAGCCTCCAGTCCCTACATCAAGTCACTGGCAATCCGCGACCAAAATATTCTAGCGCGTCAGATGATGCCACTCCAAGGTCACACCAGTCGACACGCTCGTTCTGGATTCCAACATGAATTCTCAAAACATGCAAGGGCACGTTGGTGTTAAGGACAGCTCGTTTCCATTTCTCCCAATTCGCGTCCGTTCCATGCTGCCTTGCTCACTGTCTCCCCCTCCATGCTAATCCCCTCATCAAACCTCAGTCCTTGTCTTCGCTGTGGACTGTTGCTACTACTTGCTAGGCATGACTCCCAGCGAGAATTGACCATGTCCGTTACTGAATCCGTATGTCAGATTATGTATTTACCAATATTTGTATGTAAATTCCTTCGCCTCTCCGTTCCACGACTACAGTGACTACTGCAATCGGCAACAACAACGTGTTTCCGTAGACCTACACAGAAACACGTTGCTGTTGCCCTACTCTCAATATCTCGCCACCATGGATGCTGGTAGTGCTACCACCTCGAACCAGCGCTACAATTGCGTATGTTCGAAGTACAATTTCGGGCATCCTCATGTAGTCTCCTGGACCACCTGGTACCGCATTTACAAGAGGCTCCAGAAGTGGAGCGCCAACAAATTCAAAGCTCTAAATTTGATGGTCTTGCCCCACCTAGCCGGGCACGGGGGACTGCATCTCGTAGGCGCAATCGTATCCAACCTACGCAAAGAGAACCCAACTGGTAAGTCATTACTTTCACATCTAAGTCAGTATTTCTTCATAATCTCTTAGGTGAAAGGGGACAATGGGTAAAGTGGAGATGGAGCCCACTTTTGCAGTCAGTGGAACGAGTTTTCAAACTGGACTTAGTCGAAGGCCAAAATCAGGGACCAAAAGGCTCTTATACATGCTTCATTCAAGTTTTTCGGATGCAGGATAAGGCAGGACAGCAGCTGGGTATGTCTGCTTGCCGCACATCGAACGTCCTGCAAGTGTAGAGGGAAAGAACATGATCGGGACAGAATGCAAACAGGAGTCCGTGTTCCAGGTGCTAGCACTCCCGGGCCGTCGAGGCACTACTAGGATAACCGATGGTGATAACGTCTTTGCAGAAGCCAACTCTGTCGAAAGAATCCCAGTCACTCCACACCTGTGATTCGAGCTGGACGATGGAACGAGCGGACATGGTGTATTAATACCGTCTTGACGAGTATCTGAGTCGTTCACGACGTTCTTCGCCGCTTCTTGTGCAATCCATTCCAAGCCTGGTAACAAACGTCAACCAAGACGTCAGCCTAGTAGGTTTGCATCACGCTTTCACTATCAAGCTAGTTACCAATGCGTAATGGACAGGCTGCGAAGAGATGATGGTCAAAGTAAAGGCTACCCTTTCTGGTACTCTTTTCGTAAGTAGGTAAGCAACTCAGTCATGGGGCCTGGGCCTCTTTTATTTCAACATCCATGTCATGCCAGCGGCTCATGGATCGAAGCCATCTAGGCGCTATGCTACCTCATGTCGTTTCGTCCAAGGTAAATACTTGAAAGCCTCAGCACCAAAACCTCGGGAGTTGCGTACGAAGAATCGGACGTGCAGTTCAAAAGCGCACGTAAGTGAGTACCTGTGTCTGGCCTGGCGTTTAGCTTTAAATCCATCGTGCGTAAGTGTTGGTTTTCTGGACCACCCTTTTGATCTTTCAATACCGATTCTCTCTCGATACCCAGGACATATTCTCGCCCTGACTCCTGATCAAGGGTTCCCTACGAACGTGGCTGCACAGCATCGGGATTGGCGCATACATGCCTGCTAATTTGCTCAAATCACAGTTTTTCCCATAACGACACCTACCATGTTCTACACGCTGTAGATAAGAGGAAAGTTCAAGTCCACCGTACCCTCTTTCCGTGCTCGATGCGTCTTTTCTTTGTGGGATCGCTTGGTTCGTCGGCAAGCCCGAAACATAATACCGCAACAGTTCAAGTTCGCAATAGTTGAGTCGCTCGGATTCGAGTGTGATGCAACTCACTTTTCCATAAGTAACAATGTCGCATTGCCATTGCGACCCTGGGCTGGGGACTTCCTTGACAAAGCTGTGCCTACACCAAGTCCTTCTATGTGTTTATCTCATGCCCTGTCAAAGCGTGGAATGCCCTGTAGGTCTCTGCGCTTTTTAGCCAGCTGTTCTAACGCATCGCGGGGCAGTTAGTTCTACGACGGCGCTGGTCCCATTCAGGCAAACGCGCGGTCCTACTGGAAAAACGACGTATCTGCCATTCCAACGAAAACCTTCAAGGGGGTAAAGTACTTCGTTACCCTTTGATATGATCCGTGGAAAGAACTCATCACTCAGGTAATGAAATTACGTCTGGGGAACCGGGAACGTGCGATATAAAGTCGATTATGATTTGTCGCTTCTCCAGAATCAACGCCGTACTCTTGTTTTTTTCTGGGAAATGCCCGCCATCTCAGGTGGAGAACTGTTCCAGAATGCGGTATACGTGGGGATCCACTTGCAGGACATTCTCTACGGCAAGTTCGGTTACTTGTGCCATTGGTCATTTGTTTGGGCTTACCGAGTAAACGAATACAGGCATCGAACTGGTCTTGTACGTCCGGACGATGCATGTCCTGCTGACCCACCAAGGGGAACGCACGAGATCGGACGTGTTTTACGCGATCTTTAGCACCGTGATGCTCCTGATAATCACGATCTGGGTGACCACACAGGCGATATTCGGCGAGAAGATGTGGCTGGTGGATGCGGATTTTCCAGGCGGTCCGAATGCATTCTGGGAAGCGAACATTTCGGTATGGTACATGGATTCGGCAACGATGGCCCTCATCGTCCTTCAGCTCATGACGGATGCTTTAATGGTGAGACCACTCCCGATGGGGCATGTGTTTGTCCTCACTCGTGGTTCTAGATCTATCGTTGTTGTATGATGTGGAACAGCTATCGAGCAATCATAGTGCCTTCGATTCTGTGGGCAGGAACCCTCGGTGAGAGGTGTTCTCTCCGGTGCATGATGCTTGAGCTGACAATTTCACTGGCAGTTTTGGGCATTCTTGTCGGCTGGACCTCGAGTGGCTCCGGAGGGCTCTTCTTCCGTGACATTGCCGCTCAGCTCTGCCTGGCTTACTACAGCGTCACCGTCTTCCTCACGGCGATGCTGACATGCATGATTTGCTATCGCATGGTGCGCTACGGCAGGATGATCAAGCAGCGTCTCGGACACGAGTATGCATCGCCATATTTCGCGATCGTAACGCTGGTCGTCGAATCCGTCCTTCCGTATACGATGTCTGGTGTTGCGTTTGTGATATCGCTTGGGATGGGGAGTCAGATCATGATCGTGTTTGGGTATGTGAATGCGTTGTTGATGGTAGGTACGCGTTGGCAGTATCATTCACATGTGTTGACGCGATTCTGCAGTGTATATCGCCCCAAATCTTGATACTCCGTGTGGCCATGGGCACGGCATGGTCCAAAGATACAACCGAGCAGCCCTCGTCGCTCAATTTCTCTCCACAGCAGGATACAAGGTCAGAGACTGTGTCTAAAGATTCAGAGCTGGGTTTGAGCCCATGTCGGAAAGGGGACACCACAGTATGAGACTAGGTGCTGCTAGCGCCGAACACAGATATTTTGATACGCAGGACTTTTCAAAAATGTATACCGATATACCCTGGTCGAGAGTAGAAAGATGGGCCTGCGATTGTTGATCACTGTTTTCCCCAGACTGTAGACATACAGTAACCGTAAAGTACATACTGCTTGTCTACCGAGCAGCCTTGCGCGCCCGTCTTTTCCGACCAATCACCGAGCCAATGATCTTGCCCGGTTTTACAGACTCTTCCTTGACCTGCGGGGCCTTGGCCCGAACAGGTTTACCCTCACCAGACGACACACGCCGTTTCTTGGACGGTGGCTCTTCCGTATGACCTGGACCACGTTTGCGCACAGGAAGGGGGTGTGACTAACGCACGCGTCAAGAAAACGTTATTCCTCCCACGAATGCGACATACCCGCTTCTCCTTTTGGGCCGCTCTACGTTGTACGACTTGGATATTTTCAATCGAGAATTCAACGATAAGCGTGCCCTTGGCCGGTTTTGACGGACGCTCCATCTCGTCTTTGATCCGCTTCGTCCTCGCCTCGTCCGGGCTCTCCTTGGCTTTTTCCACCTTGACGAGATCCGCCAGCTCCTCTTTCCACCACGTGTCCAGGAGCGCGCCAACGTGGGGGTTGTTGTTGGCCCATCGCAGGACGCGCAGGGCATCCGCGTGCGTGTGCGTTTCGATGAAGCCGTACCCGCGACTCCGGCCTTTACCCGTAACAGCGTCGACCCGGTCAGATTGACGCACGATCTTGGCCTGTTTGACGCTCGTCGGACGCCCTGCCTTGACCTTGGGTTTCTGTGACTTGATGCCCTCCTCCTCTTCTTTGATTGCTGCCTTGCCGTCGTGATTGTCCGTTTGGGCTAGTTCGGCAAGTTCGTCGGGCGTGAGGTCTTCCCGGCCGCCTTTTTTGACCTCTGAACGAAACTCGCGCACGCTGTGCGTCGCGAGCCGTTTGAGCACGCGTTCGGTGACGAAGAGCGGTATCTGCCGTATGCTGAGACGTGTCTTGGAAACATAGAGCGAGGGGTTGCTCTTGAGCAACGTTCGGCGCGCGTTAAAGGAATTAGTGCGCTTCTCGAGCTCGACCTGGGGAATGGTGTCGGCGGCGGGGCTGTTGGGCAGGATCACTGAAGTAGTCTCGTCAGAAGCGATCAGAGGAAAGAAGGACGACGGACCTCCTTCGCGCAAGAGGTATAGATTCCGTTTGTCAGCCTTTTCTCGACTTTTTTCGCCATCTTCTTTGAGTTTGGCGGCTTGATCACGTGTGACGGCACGAACGACGTCGAGCGTTCGGCCGTGTAACACCAAATTTTTGGCCACGCTGGCGGACGGATCAGGGGTAAGGAGAGAGGGGAGGGAAAATGGATTTTTAGAAGGCTGTAGCAACCTTGTTGGAACTGTATTCAAAGACTGCATGGCGGATGCTTACCTGCGTCTGGGTCCCCATGGTCTCTGCACGCAAAATTTCACTTTGTTTGATGGCCTTGTCTGCGTCGTCCTTATTCCAAAAGCACGCAAATCCGGTTCCTCGAGGGCGCTCGGTTTCGGGATCGACTGTAAGACGGACATATCGAAGTGGGCCAAAGGCTCGGAATCTGCATCATGGTTAAGGAGGCCACGTGGGGAAAGGAGAGAACACGCACAACGTTCGCAGTTCATCCTCTGTCGCAGTGAATGGAATATTGCGAATAAAAAGGGTGTTTCCAGTGTCGGTATGAGGTAATTGTGGTTTTTTAGGTGATTCGTCGTCGCTTTCGCGCTCGTGAGGTTCGTCCTCGCCATCGTCGTCGTCGTCCTCGCCATCTTCGTCTCCTGGACCCTCATGGAATCCTAGTTGTTCGCGCTCGCTGTCAGATCTGTCCTCCCCACTTGCGTTTGCTTCACTGTTCATGTCACCCATCTCCACATCGTCTTCCTCCCTGCCCTCCATCTCTTCCATCTTTTCCTTTTCCTTCTCCCATCTCTCCTTGCTGAGTGCCCAGTCGACCACGATCATCCGTTCCTTTCCCCGACTTTCGGTCTCTTCAACCTCCTCTACCGCCTCCCCATCTTGCACTTTCAAGCCTTGACGTTTCTTTTCTTCCCGACGCTGCTTTTTACTCTTCTGTTTGTCCGATACCATGTCGTTGGCTATCCCAGCCACGACTTTTATGCCATTGCACTTTTCCAATGCGGACTCGGCGTCCTTTTTGCTCAGCATCCATACGAATGCGAACCCTTTTGAACGTGCTGCATTGGGAGCCACATCGTCATCGGTCTTGACGTCGTGAACGTCTGCTAAAGGAATATGAATGGAGTGTATAGGCCCATGCGGAAGAAATATGGCGCGTAAATCCTGCTCTGTGATGTCAAAAGGAAGGTTTCGAACGATGAGGCGATTCGCTCGGCTCGGAGCGGTTTCGGAGGTGGTCTCTGGGTAGCGAAGTGAGTTGTAAATCGCGAGCACAAACGCATGATGCGTACGTTTGATGGTGGTTTTGGCGAGGTTGTCAAATCGCTTCTTGAGCATAACAGAGAGGAGACTGCCTTTGAAAACGTGGGCGTGGAGTTTTCCGACGGCGTCTTGTGCATGACTAGAGGATGAGAACAAGACACGTGCTAGACACGAAGAGTCAGTGTCCCGAGACGATAAGGGAACAAGAATGATACCCGTTGACGAGTCCTCGCCCGAAATGGTTTTGGCTGGCCACTCGACGTTCTCTGCACCCTCAAACTTGCGGAGCTTCTTCCACAACGTCTTTTGGTTCATCGGAGTAGGTAAACCAGACACGACGATTGTCCGAATGGCGTGTGGATCGTGGGTCTTTTGTACCGTTGGCCTAGGTACACGACTCATCGGCTTCGGCTGGTCCATGGTCTTATTTTTTGGCTTGGGAGGTGATGAGGAGCAGCAATGGCGACAGCGTTCAAACGAGACATTACTTTTCGCTCGGCCCATTGCACTCGCAAACTTCGCCCGTTCAAGGTCATGCCGTGTGTGGTGACCGAGTCGTACGTGGCCTGTGCATCTTCCTTGATGGCAAAGGAGACATATCCGACGCCCTTGGAGGTCCCGGAGCCGTGTTCGAGGACGACAAACGCAGACCGTACTGGGGCAAGATCGGAAAAGGCGGTCTGGAGATCGGTGGATGTCGCATCGTAGGGCAAGTTGGACACGAAAAGCGTCGAACCGTGCAGCTGTGACTCGTCGTCCCTCGCCTTGCGCTTTCCGAGGGTCTTGGAGGACATGTAGTAGTAGTGGTAGTGGTAGTAGTAGTAGCAGTAGTAGTCGTCAGTTGCTAGTAAACCTAGTGCTACGTACGGCATTTTCCGAATAGACTTTGGGTAGACTCGGAACGCGTGCGGACACTCGACCATGTACCGCGCCGTCGCCAAACGCCTCGTCCGGAACGTCCCAAGGACGGTGAGCATATTCCTTTCTTATTTTTCTACTTGCCACCTGCTCATGCTTACCACAGCGTCTGGCAAGCACCGGGGCCGAGTCCACCGTCCCCAAGAAACCCAACAACGTCGTCCAAAAAGTCTTGTTCTACTCCATCACCGCGACTGGCACGTTTTACATCGGTTCCACCTTTGTGTCCTACCAAAACCAACAGTACCGCGACCTGTTCACCACACATGTTCCCCTGGGCAACGTCCTCGTCGAATACGGCGAACAGCACCATTGGGATGACATCACCATACAGCAGGTTGTCGTCGCCACTGTCGACACGGCCAAGTCTGCGTACGACTTTGTCCGACGACAGTTTGGCCAGGTGACAGACACAAAACCTAAGGACACACCTGCCGACAAGCCTGCAGCTGACGTCGCTAGCGACAGTCAAAAGTTGCCTCTCCAGGAGAAGAGATCGCGCGTCAAATCCACCGCTTCTACTCTCAAGATTTCCGTGGACAAGTCGTCGGAGCAACTCTCCCCAGAGGCAACCGCCAAAGCCATTTCACTTGCAAAACACAAGGCCGCACAACTTGCAGACGAGGTGGATGATCTCATTAGAGAGGCAGAGGCTGCGTTGGCGAAACCTATAGAACCCCTTCCCGAACCCTCGGAGCAACTTCCAGCTGCAAACGTAGACGTGTTCGTCGTATCGGAAAAACCAGCGGACCCAAATGTTTATGCAGCACCTCTCCCCATCGGTTTCGAACCACCACCAGGCTTTTCTAGACCCAAACCACCCAAACCTCCACCTAGACCAGAACCGCTTCCCTTGATTGCACCAACCGTCTCAGATGTTGCCATTTCGGAGCCCGTCATTTCGCATCTCGCAGGCACCATCGACGACCTTGCTTCATACCTGAATGCAAACCCTACGGCAGCAGAAAAAGCCAGGGGCATCCTCCATACCGCCAGGACTGACCTGACCGAGCTCGCTACACGCTTTGACAAGATTAAAGAGGACGAAAAGCATGAGCTGGAAGCCAAACTCGACGAGCAAGCACGTGAGTACAGCACGAAGCTGCTCGAGCTTGAGCTCGAGTCCCAGGATAAACTCGCGCTGCAGAGAGAAGACTATGAAAAATATGTTGTAAACGAGAAGATGAAGCTCGTGCAGGCGTACCGCGAGAGGTTGGATGGCGAACTTGAGGCACAAACAGAGCTGATGAACGAACGGTGCGTCCGATACACTTTGAGCTCGTCCTACCCTGACCCCCACGCATAGGTTGAGAGAAGCGATCATTGCTCAGGGCATCGAGCTGCAACGCCGGTGGATCCGCGAGGTCAAGGTCAAAGTGGAAGAAGAACGCGGTGGGCGACTCGCCCGTCTCGATGAGCTCGCCACGGGGCTCAAACGCCTCGAACGTCTCGCGCTGGACAACTCGACCTACCTCGACGAGAACATTCGCGTGCACGGCATGTGGACTGCCTTGCGCGCGATGCAAGGAGCAATCGACGCACCAGAACGAAGACCCTTTCGCGAGGAGCTACGCATACTGCGGCATATCGCCGCCGCCAAGGACGACGCCGTCGTGTCAGCTGCGCTCGAGTCGCTCGAGCAGTCGGATATCCCGGATGTGGGGGTAGAACCGCTGGCAGATCTGACGACGTGGTTCACAACGTCGGTTGCACCGCGCGTGTCGACCGTGGCGCTCGTGCCGGACCAGGATGCGGGCGTGCTGTCGTACCTTGCGTCGCATTTCTTGTCTTCGTTCCGGTTCCAGAGACATGGACTTGCGCCTGGGTCGGACGTGTTGAGCGTGTTATCGCGTGCAGAGTATTACATGAATGAGAAGGACTTGGACAGTGCCGCACGGGAGTTGAATCAGCTCACTGGCCCCGCCAAGGAACTGCTTCACGACTGGTTGGAGGCTGCGAGGAGGCGGCTGGAGGCGCAGCAAGCCTTGGAGGTGAGATTCCCCATACATTGGGGATACCGTTGTGCTAAATGTACGTCGGACACAGGTAATACAAGCACAAGCAACGCTGGCGTCCTTGCTCGTTGTTTAGATTCCACATATACACGGATGCAATCTAGATGAGTTACCCCACATACATGCTTCACTTGTGCAGAGGTACATCTGTACCACCGTATAGTGCACACTCGCACATGACCTGAGCTCGCCGCACGACTGTCTGAACGGCCTCGTGATCGTTGTGCACCCCCCTCGAGACCTTGACGAGTCCGGGAAAGACAGTGGTCCCCACTTTGTCCACCTCGCCGCATTCACTCCTAAGACACCTCCGGACGAGCTCGATCTGTTGTGGGTAGAGTTGACTGCCGATCTCGGGGACGAACGAGCGGTAAAACGCGTCACCGGCGCCCCCTGTAGATGGCGAGCTGTGGAGCATGCGCGAAAAGGAGTGTGCGGTTGCGAGGATAGAGGGGATGCCTCGGGTGTGGTCGCCGAGACGTTCGAGGAGCGTGGGGAGCTGCTCGTCGAGGACGTTCGTAACGAGCTCTGGGGAGCAGGATTCGACGGCGGCGGAAAAGGTTTGGCGGCGCCACACACCGGCGACGACAGGGTTTCCTGGACGGACTGGGTATCAGAGACAGTGAGCCACCTCGGGTAGGAGACACACTGGCAAAGAGATGCTCGTGGATACGCGTGAGCTGTACGTTGGCCTCTGCTGCGTTGGTGACCATCAAGACGTTGATGATCTCGGTGCTGATGACTTCTGAGAGCGCATGTCGGAGGATGTTCTGGACCTGGATCGGCGTGGCGCCGTCGGGGGGGAGTACGGTGTCATGCGACCCGATGTCGGCGAGGGCGGCCAAGTAGACGTCGTTGAGCGGGGCGGGCGGTGTGCGGACGACGTCGGCAGCCCAACGGTTCACTTGGCGTTCGAGTTGGGACGCTGCATTCTGCCACGACGACGTGGGTCGACTCATCCATACGACGAGTACGACGACGCACCTTGATCGAGAAATCGTCGACCGAGTTGCCGCCCAGTTTCGCGTTGGGTTGCGAGGCGGGGTCGTTGGCGGTGCCTTCGAGGAGGGCGATGCGGGCGCGGAGGAGGGCGACTTGTTTTTCTTGTTCTTCGAGTTGGCGGCGCTGTTCTTCTACTTTTTCGTGGGCGATGCGCTTTTTTCGGTGATGGTGAGGCGGGTCAGGACTGGGTGGGGAGGACTTACAAAGTTTGTGAGGGCATAGCGGTATTGCTCGCCACTGACAACGTCCATCTGTTGGGAAAAGGCCATTGGAGGGCCGCATCATGATTGGTGCTGATGGTGAGTACATAACAAGCATATCGGAAAGACTAATGTTAACGTTTAAACAACTGGTGAGTCGATGAATCATATATTACAGCTGGTCGTGCTACTAGATGGGGTTCAGCAAGGTACAATAATGGATCCATACGAAAAATCAGGGCTTAAATCATCTGCGTTGGTTCGAGGCATAGATGACTGGAAAATGAATGTTTGTGAGTAGAACAAGCCGTCGATAGGATGTACTCACATGCACGATGCCAGCACCTCTCTATAGTCTTCATTCTTGACCGCAGACAGCAATGTCTCCTTCGGTTGCGGGTTGTGTCTGCCAGTGAGGATCTCCTCCCATTGTTTAGGACTACACTCCTTCAGCCTTCAGGTCACCGAAATAAGCCTCAAGCTAATGTATCCACGCTCTCGGGTCACGACCTCTCACCGTCTTATTGGGGTAACGGCAGGAACCTCACTTTCATGACCCCGGCCCATCCAGATCTAGCATGTTCGTCGAGAAAACTGCGGACCAGACTTTTCGACTGGAGTGCAAGCTTCAACATCACGAGTAACAGTGAACAGAGTGAACCGGGTCAGAGACTAATCTTGTTATCAACAATCAATTGATCGGCATTGCACATTCATGAATTCATCTATCGGTTTCGGCGGCCGGGCTTGATGACCTGCTTGGTCTTGTGACTGTCAACTTCGCGCTGGGCTCTCTCTTGCAGAAATGCCACGGTTCCAATGGTCGTGAGCAACCTCGCGTCGCAAGGACTTGTCCATTCTCACTTGGAAAGCCCGGATTGGAGTTCTTTCTCGGGATACGGATGTGGTCAGTCGTGGATCAGTGTCTTTGGAGATCACCGGCTTATCGAACGTCTTTCCAATAGCAGGTGTTTGACGCGGACAGAAACCATATTGGATTCGGATTTGCCTAAACGTAAGTCGGGACTCATCCATGTGGTGTTTAGTTGAAATATACACATTGTCTGTGACCCTGAAGGTAAAATGGTGAGTGTGACAACGTGGTGGAGTTGTAAATACTTTGCAGATGTTTCGACATTGAACGTATGCTCATTCCGTGTTGAATGCGAGCGTTTACCTTGCATGTCTCGGTACAAGGAACTGTGACTCGGAGCTGCTAGTGGTACTTTTACCGCTTGCAAAGTTCAGCTGAGTCAGTTGTGCCCAATTTTCGCGTTCACTTTGATGAGCCGCCACTGCTCGGCCGCAGTACCACTGGCACCACGATTCGGACTCGTTCGGGTTTAACCAACCCTGCCAAGTCATTTGCGCTGAAGGTTTGTCTCTACAGAGATTAACGTCTTTTGATCTTGATTGTGTCGACGCAGTGTCAGGTCCGACCTGCAGACAACATACACTGCAGTCGCATGCAAGATGGTGTAACTGTTCTTGGCCCAGCTATTGTCTTTGTTCAGCCTGTCAAGCCGTGGTGATCAACAACCAGATTGCGTCAGATACTTGGGTTACCCTCGCTATGACGACAAAGTGCACGTAATGTGGGCAGCCTGCCAGTGAGAGAAGGGTGCGCTTATTTCTGATCTTTACCAAAACACTCTATATTCAAGTATGTGCTTCTCGCCCAATGGGTATAGCATGCGAATCCGTGAGATGTTGCATTTTCAAGTACTGCAAGTGCTAGCTTTCATACATTTTCGGCCGATCAACATTCCACACAGCTGGACTAGTTTTCTGGATATAAAGCTCCCTGCCCCTGGATTCGATCACGCGTATGGGACCATCGGCTCACGGTATGTGTTCCCAGGGGATGATGATCACCTCCTTGGCCCAGTCCAATTAATCAGGATCTCTTAGTAGGAGAGTAACACTGACCCTTGCTGTGGCTTTTCCGTGGAAAAGGACCCACAGTTCAGGTAATTAAACCACTCTGCGTTCCGTCAACGGTCTGAGGGATCCGTGCAGCTATAAAGTCGACCATGGCTTTGCCAGTAAATCAAGTTTCTCTGCACCTTCTGCGCGACATTTTTGTTTTCTTCCAACGATGCCGGCCATCTCAGGTGGTGAACTATTTCAGAGTTCTCTCTATGTTGGGATTAACATTCAGGACGTCCTGTATGGTAAGTTCGGTCCACCCTGGCATCCACTCTGGTTCGCTGATCGATCGGCGTAGGCATTGAGCTGGTACTCTATTTCGCGACGATGCACATCCTGCTGACTCACGAAGGAGACCGCACGACATCAGACGTATCTTACGCGATCTTTAGCAGTGCGATGCTGCTGATAACCACGATCTGGATATTCACGCAAGCGATATTTTGTGGAAAGATGTGGTTGTTGGATTCTAGTTTTTGGAGTGGCCCGGATGCGTTCTGGGCCGCAAATGTCTCGGTGTGGTACATGGACTTGGCGACGAGTGGGTTCATCGTGCTTCAGCTCATGACGGATGGTTTGATGGTAAGATCATATGCTCCGAAGCAGCGAGTGTTTGTCCTCACTCGTCCTTCCAGGTCTACCGTTGTTGTATGGTATGGAACAGCTATCGAGTCATCATAATACCCCTGATTTTGTGGGCAGGAACACTTGGTGCGGGTGTTTTTCTCTCTAGCACGCGATGAACAGGCTGACGAAACTAGTCTTGGGCATTCTGGTCTGCTGGACCTCGAGTGCGCCCGGGGGATTTTACTTCCAAGATGTTGCTGTCCGGATCGGACTGGCCTACTTTAGTGCCTCCGTATTCCTGACCGCGATATTGACATTCCTGATTTGTTATCGTCTAGTGAAGTACGGCAGGATGGTCAAGGAACGGCTCGGGCAGGAGTATGCATCACCATATTTTGGGATCGTTGCGCTGGTTGTCGAGTCTGTGTTGCCCTGTACCCTTTCCGGAACGGCACTTCTGGTGTCACTTGGGCTAGGAAGTGGGACTATGGGGGCGTTTGGGTATGTGCATGGATTGACTATGGTACGCAGTGTTTCCTTGTTCTAGTGATGTATCTTTACTGATGTGCTTTGAAGTGTGTTTCCGCGCAAATGTTGATTCTACGCGTAGCAATTAGGAGGAGTTTGTGGAAGGAGACTCGCCGACGACGCGCTACTTCGCTCGAGTTCTCTCCCCAGGAGGAGACCGTGTCGAATGGCTCCGAGGCACCACCTTATGCGTAGACCGCCAAGTCAAATCGGGAAGGCGATGACAACGTCTCTTCTAATGTTCACTTGCGGGCAAGTTGGCACTACGAGCAAGTCATTAACACACTGGTTCTCGTCAGGTTATAAATTTCAGATTATGCCTAATTTTTGAGTTCATCGTCGAACTCCACGTCCTTGACTATATTACCCCATTCATCGAGGTATCTGATCATTTGAGTGCACTTATTCTTTATGTCCGACTCTGCATCCTTGCCGAGCACGAGGTATAATGGCCATGGTTTGCCTTGTGCACGGCCCTCCCCACACACAACTTCCACGAGGGCTTTCGTCGCCTTGGTAGGATCCCCTCGTTGCTTTCCTGCGGGTGCGCTAAACCTTTTTTCCGCCTGCTCCCGCTGATCATCGTAGTCGGCAATCTGGCTTGATTCGACGAACGTTACGTGGCGGTAAATTTGTTCTGTGCGGAATGACCCCGGCTCAACGATGAGCATCCGAATCCCAAACGGTTCGAGCTCCACGGCCATTGTCTCTGCTATGACTAGTGATCGGCGGAAGCGTGCTGGCATAAGTGTATTCTTCTAGCTCAGGCTCTAGCAAGCCTTACCTTGTACAGCAGCCTTGGACGACGCATACAAGCCTGGTGAATG
This sequence comes from Pulveroboletus aff. annulatus, assembly GCA_038094595.1. Classification (NCBI taxonomy): domain Eukaryota; kingdom Fungi; phylum Basidiomycota; class Agaricomycetes; order Boletales; family Boletaceae; genus Pulveroboletus; species Pulveroboletus aff. annulatus. Next base: position 37,992 of record JBBPTX010000069.1, read on the forward strand.
TCAGAAATGATGGCCTCTGGTCTCTGAGTCAGGACTACGTACCAAGCCCCTTTCAAACGCCGGTGGTATGCGTGGTATGCGTCACTCGCCAAGAATACTATGTAAAATGCGGGGTACTGTACCTTGATCTCTGGTCTCCATGCGCTTCGACTGCCTATCGTAACGACCGTTCCGCTTCGCTCTAGCAAACATGAACAAGTCGTCAAATTGACTGGATCGAACGACACAAATCTGACTCACGTTTGCGCATATAGGGCAAGACCGCCATGGTCACATCGAGCGTTCCGAACACATTCGTCTGGAACTGATGCCGCAGTAGTTCTGTGCTGCAATTTACGGGAGGTGGCATGTCAGTCATATTCTTATGACTGATCATTTTTGTGCACCTACCCGCCTTCCTCGACGAATGCAGGCAGCCCTACCCCTGCGTTATTCACGAGGACGTCCACAGTGCCCCACCCCGAATCTCGAACGATAGCATCAATCCGCTCTCTCACCACCTCTGTTCCGATGGAGATGTCGAGCTGCGCGCAATGGATGTTCGATGCTACCGGGTTCTCGATGTAATGGGTGATATCGACCGGTGTTTTGGTTGTCGCGATCACTCGGTCACCGCGGGCGAGGACGATGCCCACGAGTTTCTGTCCGAAACCGGACGAGGTACCTGTGCGATGACGAGCTGAGATATCGATAGGGAGCCGGTCTGATACGAGACGAACCTGTGATGAGCCACACCGTTCTTCCAGTAGAAGACGACATCTAATGCCAGAGGAGACACTGCCAGTGGGGGCTAAAAAGCGTTGCTCGTAAAGCATTAAATATCCGGGTCACTTTTCAGTCCGTGAAGACTGTTTATGTCGAGTTCGGATCACGATGCAGTGTGCGGCCGCAGTCACGGTGTCTGCCCCCGACCGAGCCTAGTCTAGTCATGGTCAATACGTCCGATTGGGAGATAGGAAATGGTGACCGGGCTGATGCTTTGTCATGACGGAGTGCTGGCCACCTTCCGGTACAGCCCGACGCCAATACCGAATTGGTTATGCTCGCATCCGATGGAATCCTAATCGCCCGCGATCAGCTCAAGTCTTTACCACCACTACACTAGAGATCGTAGAAACATGCCTCGTCAATTCTTCGTCGGAGGTAATTTCAAGATGAACCCCGGCTCTGTAGAGCAGAAAAAGGGCATCATCGATATCCTTAATCAAGCTGATCTAGATCCATCAACCGGTATGTATCCAATCGCTAGAACCAGCTTGTAGCATTCAAGGCCCAAGTACCGCAGAGGTCGTCATTGCACCCCCTGCATTGTACCTTATTCCCCTCAAGGACATCGTTCGTAAGGGTATCCAGCTTTCTGCTCAAAACTGTTACTTCAAGTCATCGGGCGCCTTTACTGGCGAAATCAGGTCAGGCGGGTGTCACTGATGTTCTTCACAAGTGTTTACCAGTGTCTTTCAGCCCTACGCAGCTCGCTGATGCCAAGATTCCGTATGTCATTCTTGGTACGTTCGTGCCTCTTTTCGTTCCAGTCGGCGATGCACAGAGAATACAACCTCCAGGACATTCGGAGCGCCGTACACTGTTCCACGAGACGTCCGAGCTTGTCGGGACGAAGACCAGGGCAGCTCTAGATGCCTCGCTCAAGGTCATTCTCTGTGTCGGCGAAACCCTCACGGAAAGAGAGGCAGGGAAGACGACAGAGGTAGTCAACACACAGCTCCAGGCTGTTGTGGGCACCCTCAAGGAAGTGGACTGGAGGTACGTCTCACCCTTCCTGACGTTCCCGAACCGAACCCGAGCCGGCTCCGAATTCCCACCTTGACAGCAACATCGTGATTGCGTACGAACCAGTGTGGGCCATTGGCACTGGCAAAGTTGCCACTGCAACGCAGGCGCAACAGGCTCACGCCGAGATCCGTCAGTTCTTGAAGACGCATGTGTCTGAGGCTGTCGCGGAGAACACGAGGGTCATATACGGCGGCTCTGTCACGGCGGCGAACTCCAAGGAACTCGGTGCGTCTACTTCTTCCCTTGTGTTCTTGTGCTTAAATTCGGATGGGTTCGGATAGCGACGCAGCCCGACGTCGATGGGTTCCTTGTGGGTGGCGCATCGTTGAAGCCCGAGTTTGTAGATATCATCAACGTCAACGTGAAGAGGCAGTGATAGAAATACCAGGTACTATGTATAAAGCTAGATTGGAAAGTACTTCCATTGGAATGGATCATATCCAAAGTGAATAGCGCACCGCGCGGTTGGTAAGAGGAGAGACCTAAGTATGGTCCGAAAAAGGAACCTTTGCCACCTTCGCGTCCGATTGAACTTGCTCTACTACACCAAGGCTCTGAGTCCAACTACTGCTTATAACCTCCTCCGGTGTAATGATTTAGCACCCTTACTGAGTCGACCTTCGTTTCCTTACAATGCTGCGGTCGCTTCTAGCACCTCTTCGAAATGTTCGGGACCACAGACTCGAGCCTGGCCTGAATGACGACGCTCCGGGTCGCAACGTAGTGACGGCTGTGTCGCCCACTGATAACAACCCTTTTGCAAGTCAGGTGAAATCACTGGTAGAGGAATTAAAATTGGCGGAAGATACCCACTCGAGGATTACGGTAAAGACCAATGCCGCATCATCAAGCCCTTTTAGGTTGACAGACCATGATAGATCTTGCGCTCCCTTCAGACCGTCGTTGGAAAGCAGTATTCTGGGACATTGGACGCATTCCGGGAAGCGGACGGATTTCTTATTCTGATACACGTCCTTTCAACACTACCAGAAACACCATCTGCATTGGCCAATTCTCAGACCACTCAGCAAGTGCTAGACTGTATGCAGCTCGCGTTTTTGCTCGCCTCAAAGATTTTGGATCAACACACCGTCAACTTGACCTTCTTTGAGGTTGGTAATCAATTCTGCGTACCCCGTATTCTTACATTTCAGCTCCAGGAATATGTCGGCTATGCCGCTTTGTCTGACGCATGCGATACGCTCATCAAGCACCCCGTCACCTTCGAAAAGACCCTTGGTTGTCTGCTCTCCCTCTCATTCCATGAATTTGCTTTGGTCGATATATTTGCGACATTGCACGCGTATTGTCATGACCTCCACGAGCTAGACATTCATTTCTTAGAATTTGCACCTTCTCTTGGCACCATCCACCTACCTCGCGTCTATGGCATCGTTCAGGAGTTTGTGTTTGCATCTCTCGCTACAGATCATTCCTTCCGGATCATATTCTATAAAATCTTAGAACACCTCACGCAGTCATCCCATCGCAACCTTGCCGTTTTGAGCATGTTGGGTGTGTTGACGCCTATGTTCTCTAGTTTCATCTCTTCCTGTGCAACAGATCAGCAAGGCGGGCATACTCCAGAACGCCGGCTGCAGTCCAAAACCATCAAGCGGCTGTTCGAGATGGGCGCTTCCACGCAAGACACGCGACGGTTGTTTCAATGCGCGGTGAGAGAGGATAAATCGCTGGACACAGAGATGATCGACCTCATTCGTACTGCCTTGAGATCAAAATGGCCATCCCACATTTGTCTCCAAGATGAATCTACCGTGAAGACGTCGCTCGGGGCCTGCAAAACACTTCCATCCTCTGGTTTGACGTTCATGGCAAGTGTTATGACATATTCTCCTTGGTGCTGTAGATTATATGTGGATCCTACAGCTATGGGCATGGTTCGAAAGAATGCCCTCTGTGGCGCACAGAATATTCAGCATCTCTTTTGGTTCGCATTGTGTCACGGAGTTGTGCATAGGGAACAACGGAGCTCTTGCGTTACGAACGAATTCTCGCCGGGAGTTCATGTTTTTACCCGAGACCCGAATTGAAACTTCGCGCTGGACCCATATTGTTCTCGTTTACTCCCCGCATCGGGTCACTCAAGCTGGCGTTCGTACGTTCGGGCATATCATAGATCGTTCTAGATTTAACGTTTTATCTAGGCGTGTTTGTGGACGGCGTGCTCGGCGGGACAGTCGACTGGGCCTACCCCAGTATCCGCGAGAACAGTGTCGGAGAATTTACCCTGGGCGACGAAAGACCGGATAGAGCCTCTAGTTGGTGTATTTCATCAGCATATATTCTTTCCACATCATTAGGTAACCGCTCCCTGGCCTTCTTCGTATCCTCCTGTCGCTAATCTGGACCAGACGATGAACTCCCTAGGTTTATCCATCATTTGGGCCCCAGATATGATGGAAATTTTCAGGATAGGTCACTTGTCCGGTTCCTCACGTATGAGGCATCCACCTCGCTAAACATGCACGTGACCGGCCCTGGTTCGGGGTCTGGAGAAACATCATTGAAGAAAGCCATCAGAGATGGCGTTCTGATCACCGAGGCGTCGATCCTGTGTAAGATCATCTTCAAGGATATTTCCCATTTTGCACCATTACACGACCTCTATTCAAAGAGGCAAGATGTGAATAGCTGTACTGTTTTTGGACCTGCCATTGCTATTCCGTGCCGATCGTTAGACCTTATGCTGTGGAGTGTAGGTGGAGTCCGGTCGCTGCTTTGTTTGGTATCTCTTGCGGAGGTGAGTACCATTATACATGGTTTGTAGCACACCCTGATCCAGTTCAACCAAAGACGTCGCATGAACTGTCTCGGACCATCTCCATCCTATGCGATAGTCTTCGTAGTTGTTGGCAAACTTCGGAAGATATGGAACGAATTGGTGAGAGTGACCGTTTCCCTGTCCAGTCCTTTTTTTGACGTGACTACAGCCGGTTATGACGTGCTTGCCAGCATGCTTTACCAAAAGAGTCGCCTTATTAATATGACAACCTTTGAGACCTTGTTCGAATTTTTTGGGCTCAACTTTAGGTCTCCAGAGTAAGTACAAGATGTTTATTGTTTGCCTTTGCTACATGGCTTATAGTTGGCCGCACAAGCACTTCCACTGTCACAAACACGATTGCATATACTGCCATCGCGCTTGACTTTGAGCTTTGGTCAACGACGACCCCCGATATTCACCGCGCACACCTTGAGCACTTCGCATTTCTCCTGCGTGCTAGCCGTTACAGGAAATTCAATGCCAAGTTCCGCCTATCAAAACTTAATCTTGTACGCAAACTTCTTTTCGCTTTGCAATCACCATGGTACCCTCCGGAAACGGCTACTCACGTAGTCAACACACTTGGCGTTATCATGCAAGCACATTTTTCTGCTCATGATGCCATCAAACCTGTTGCGTCATATATCGCAGCGAACGTTTCTTCTGGTATGTTTGATACCTGCGCATGTATAGGGCAAGACTAAATTATTGTTGTGACCGTAGATTCCATTCCACTGCCATCGCCGCGAGCCTCGTTTACAGGTGGTAACGGCAACGGCGAGAGAGCTCAAATGGTCCTGGACGCCATCATTTCACTCCTTCGGGTCCCAACCATGTACATGAAGTTTGCAGAAGTCTTGCCAGTTGCACGCATCGCGCTGCTATGGCTCGGTTCCGATCCGTCTCCCGCTCTCGTTTGTCAAATCCTTGCGATTATTGATATCAGCTTTAGTACTTCATCTTCCTTTGGGAAGAGATTCGAGCTTGCAAGTGGTTGGCTCACGTTAAAAAAGGTGTTGCCACCTATCTGGAATGATGTCATCCAAGAGGCAGCTCTCGACTTGCTGATGCAACCAGCACGAGATGGTGGCAGTTCAAAGGCCGTCAAGTGTCCCCAGATACTTGCTGTCGTGCTGCTCGCACTCCGCCGAGGGTTGTCAGTGTGTTTGGACGCTCAAGTCCAAGGTTCGTCCTTTCTCACCCCAGGCTGGTAACATCTAATAAACTCAAGGCTCAGGACCGTCAAGACCTGTCGTCGAGCGGGTTCTTGACGATCTGATCCATCTTCATAATTCTCATTCGTCATTTCGTCATCTGTTCAAATCACAAAGCTCTACAGAGATACTCATCGAATGTCTCTTATTTTCATCTGGAAGCGACGATTCAAGGGTGTCTACGCAACTGAGACACTTTGGATTGTTGGTAGGCATGGGCAATCACGTATCCCTGGTCCAGAAGCAGCAGGTAAGCGGCAAGATGCCGGGTCTGGCATGTGCTTGACATAGTTGGTCCCCCCAGATATCGGAGATTACCAAGTCCAGATATCAACCAACGAGCCCTGTCGTCAGCACGCCATCGTCTGCTAGGCTTGTGTCTGTCCAAGAAGAGACACTGCGCAAGAGTACTGTTCGCTTGCAAGAATGGAGGAACACAATCGTTGCCTCTGAGCGGGAACGCCTTCGGAAAACTTTTATTGACACGTAAGATCTAGTCAATCTGCAGCCTGTTGTGTGATTAAGCTTTAGAAAACAGACGTGAGCGTCGTCGGCGTATCGTGGCAATCAGCGAGAATGTATTGGGAGGATGCTCTGAACGCGATGTGTGGTCTCATCTCGGGCCTGAACGAACTTGGAGATTGGACGAGACGGAAGGCCCGCATCGGACGCGGTGGGCTCCTTTCCTCGTGATATGATGTCTGCTCAATGGGTTTTCAGGAACAAGCTGGAATCATTCGCCGAGCCGTCTGGTCCAGTAAATCACGCAGCGAATGACACCAACGCAGCGAATGATGGAAGGGATGCTGAAGTTTCTTCGACTTTACAAACAGAGGGATCGATCAAGGATGACGCGGAAGCATTGTCGGATGATAATGGGAACGCCCTGGCGGACGAGATCGCAGAAGACAAGCATCGTCGCGTTAGGCACGAGCTGGAACCAGGAGACGTTATCGAGGCCGTCAGTACCATATGCCGAGTATCGGGGGTAGACTCTTATCGTACGTACATCCCTTTCGTCGTCACTCCTCTGACCTCGCTTCCCAGCTGGGTTACTCATTTTCGGGCACACGCATCTATATATGTTGGACGGATTAATTGAGAACGACAGAGGAGAACTAATTGACGCTGTCGATGCACCAAAGGGCATGTTTCTCGTGACTGGGAGTACACCCCATTTGCGTAGTCCCCAGAGGGCATGGCGGTGGTGAGTTGGGAATCACAGAACTTCTCAGTGTCTATCATGCTGATCAAACTGCAGGTCGCTCGAGCAGATCGCCGGGTTTTCCAACAAATCATTCTTGTTTAGAGATGTTGCGTGAGTGTGTGATCATCATAGCTGTATCGGATGTTTGGCTCAACAAGGATCAGTCTTGAGATTTTCTTCAAGGACAGCCGAACATTGTTGGCCGTGTTCCTGAATGGTGCCCAGCGTCACGATGTCTCAGAGAGGTTGCAAGCCATCATAACGCAGTATTCCACTCACGAGCACGCGTCGATCCTTGGATTAGTACTACGAGAGATGAGCATAGCGATGCCCAAGGGTAAGGGAAGGGCGAACTTAACCACTCACGACAAGGCGTTGGCAACCGCTCAACGACAGTGGCAGAACAGAGAGATCAGCAACGTCAGTGAACGGTCCCATCTCGTATGCTTCATATTCTGACTTGATTGGTTGTTCATAGTATACCTATCTGAGTATCTTGAACCAGCTCTCGGGACGGACGCCAAGCGATGCGACGCAATACCCAGTCTTCCGTATGTTTCCTAACCGATCTATGCTAATGTTTGCCTTATATGATACGAAAGCCTGGATCCTAAAGGATTATACTTCAGATACTTTGGACCTATCATCATCTGATTCGTTCCGAGAGTAAGCCATCCTTGACACTTATTCCATTCCTACAAGTTACATGATTTCGTTTGTGCAGCCTCTCGAAGCCAATGGGGGCTCTGACACCAGAGCGTTGCGAGATCGCGCGGTGTCGGTATGAAAACTTGGCAAGTGTCGATGAGAAACCGTTTCATTACGGTACCCATTTCAGCTCGTATGATTTCGGTATGGTAGTATTTTCGCGAGTATCTCTAACTAGCGTTCGACGGATAGGTCCATGATTGTTTGCCACTTTTTGATTCGCATGGCACCGTATACGAGCATGTTCAAGACACTGCAGGTACGCCTCTATCTTGAGAACGAATCAATCAAATTTACTCGCTCTTATAGGGTGGAGACTGGGATCTTCCGGATAGACTATTCGTGTAGGTCAGATGGATTGTCTTGCATGCGCCGCTGATCACTGCATAGTGACATCGGAAGAGCATATCTGTCTGCATCGCAAGACGTGCGAGGAGACGTTCGAGAGCTCATCCCCGAGTTCTTTACATGTCCAGAGTAAGTTTAGCGCAAGAAAAACATTGATCCCTATTTCATGCACCGGTTAGATTCCTTGAGAACTTGTCCAATCTCGATTTTGGGTCTTCGACGAGTACGGGAGAAAAGATCAATAATGTGAAGTTACCCCCGTGGGCCAAAGGAGATGCGCTGCTGTTCATAGATATGCATCGCCGAGTGAGTATCATGTATCAAGGCCGCTCGTACAACCCGATCCTGATCTTCGTGCCCTTAAGGCCTTAGAGAGTCGCTATGTGAGCGAGAACCTTCCGGCATGGATCGATCTTATCTGGGGATGCAAACAACACGACGTCGATTCTCTAAATGTATTTCATCCTCTTAGTTATGAGGGAGCGATAGGCGAGTCAATTCCAATGTCAGCACGATAATATGTCCTCAATTGTAAATAGACTTGGACAAGATCACAGATCCTCTCGAACGAGAAGCAACGATTGGGATTATCCACAACTGTGATTATGTTGACTTCATGACTTTTGATATGAACTGACGACATGAATAGTCGGACAGACACCGCGAAAGCTTTTTTCTTCGTCCCACCCGCCGAGGAATCTACAAGGTATTCTAAGTCTCCCAGCGCAAGTCTCCCGAGGAATACCAGAGGATGCATTGGCTTTGGAAAGGGATTCTCGACCGCTGAAAGGTAAGCTGGGATGTGTTCCTGGTATTCACGCGCCGAGTCACAGCCTTCATAGCGATACTCGGTGGACCTGTAGCATCTGTAGTCAAGGACGGAAGTGGCAAAGTGAATTCTGTACCCTGCGGTCTACTCTCTCCCCCAACACGGTCAGATGAACAAGTTCAGTGGGGGAAAGATGACACTCTCCGAGTGCTTCATCACGGCACGGTAAGTATCGGAACGATCGTTCATGTTCACGGATGACTGATAATGGTTTGATTTCAGTTAGTGCAAACGGTCGAAGCTGTTTCTCCCACGTGCGCTGCGTTTGCTGACCAGGACACCCTTGTTACTGGATCGGATGATTCTCTGGTGCGCATCTGGCGTTTCTCTCACGCGTCCCAATCAACATCGCCATTCATTGGTTCGACGACGACGACGAAGAGACAACACCCATCTCTGTCCCTCACCCATCTCTTGCGCAAACACACCGCTCCCGTATCTTGTCTTCGTGTATCCAGAGCTTGGTCGGTAGCGATCAGTGGCGGCTTGGATGGCAGTGCCATTCTGTGGGACCTCAACAGGGGTCTTTACGTCCGATCGATTTGGCATGCCCGTGGTGACACTTCGATTCAAGATGCAGCTGTCCGTCTCGTCGCGATCAATGAATCTACGGTATGTTATGTGTCAAGAGATTTCGTCTCACCACCTCATCACGATTGAGATTAGGGTTACATCGCGACGTGTTCCACCCACGTTTTATGGCTGCATACCATCAATGCACGGCCGATTGCGAGATTGGATCTTACCCGGAGCATGCCTCGTACGCGATTGCCGTACGTAACGTCAATTGCTTTTCATGAACGGGATTACTCGCATCTGGGCATTCTCGCGACCGGACACGCAGACGGCTCTGTTGCGTTGTATACTTGGGATGCGGAGGACACGCCAAAGGGGGCTCGGGCGCGATGGAGCTTCTTAAAAGTGCGTGACTTGGAAGCTGAAAGTAACACGTCGGCGCCCATCTCGTCCCTCAACTTTATTGGGTGCGTCATATTTCTTCTTTTCCGATCATCCTCTGCTGAGGCGTATGCTCCTGTCTTGTTTAGTGAGACACTCTGGGTTGGAGATTCGTCGGGAAAGGCAAATCGGTGGGTTCTTCCTGATTAAAGAGAAGCTTGGTTCGCACAGATCAAGCAGTCCAAGATTGTACACGATACTGTATTGTGAGTTCCATTCCAGCAACGTTGTTCGTTATCGTCATTCTTCAAGCTGCTGATGTAGGGTCTCTGTAGATCAATGATGTGTATATTTGCATATACTGTTGTGCACGATAGGAATTGGCTTGCAATTACCCGAGCTGAAAGATGTTGCGTCCAAGTAGCTAGGATGGTATCTCAAATCCATGAGGGAACAACCTGGGTCGTTCGGCGGAGGTTTGAACTCGCCGAGAGAAATGGGACCGTGATGGCAACAATATGTATAGTGTAGCTAGGCTACTCTGGATTTCAGGTTAGCACGCACGTATTGGCTGGTGGGCAGGCACGTGTATGCAGAATCAGACCATTCTCTCCTGCACTGATATCAATTTTCCCCATGGGGACCGATGACAGTACAAAGATAGGAACAACCGACCTCCTACCGGAGGGGGCGCCCACAGGAGACCACAATGATGGTGAGTATGAACAGGTAGTAAGCAGAAAAAAAAATACTGATGAGAACATAAGAATACACCGGGACACCGACCAGAAAGAGAAAGCGGTACTCTGAGAGCGACACTCAAGCCGCCAGCAGTCGTCTCAAGGTGGACAAAGTACGGGTAAAGATGATTCGAGCAAAGGAAAGCGAAATGATTAGCATTGAGATCGACTGTGGAAAAGAGGTATATGATGTTGCATTCCTCGCTGATGGGAAGCACATCGTGAACTTGAACTATGGCGAGATTCGACTGCACCAGGTGGAAGATGGGAGCAATGCGGGGACATCCAGAATGATGGATGCGGGGAATTCCGTTTGTGCCATCGCGGCGTTGCAAGATGGACATTGGATTGTGGCTGGGACTCGCGATGGCCAGGTGATTGTATGGAATGTGGAAAGCGAGGAAAAGGTGACCGAGTTCAAAGCACACGGCTATTCGGTGGACACTGTCGACGTCTCCCCGGACGGGACGAGGATCGCGACGGGATCAGATTATGACGGGGCTGTCTCCCTCTGGTCGCTCTCAACGGGCCAACGACTTCTCCGTCCCTTGAAACTCGACAAATCTTTAAGATGTTCATTGATGTCGGTCGTGGTCAAATTTTCACCCTATGGACGCCTCATCGCCATAGCGAGAACGTTCAATGACTCGGGGTTTTCGAGCGACGAGGACTCGGAGGGTCCGGGTGCCACTCACTCTGATACTATTCGCATCTACAACAGTCATAATGGTCATCTCCTCTCAGACTTCCTAATCAACGTTGGTCTGCGAAACAGCTTTGCATGGACTAGTAATAGCAAGGAACTCATTGTCTTGTCCCGCAGGCCGGGCGAGTCTGGCGATATCCACTGCCTTGACGTCTTTGCCGGGACTACTCTCTCTAGATGGCCCATTCATACCACTTGTGGTGACAGATGCATCGCCCTTGCAGGCAACGGCACATTCCTCGCGGTATCTAATGACTCATCAGTCTTGTTCTGGGACTTGAAGACGCACAAAGAAATTAGGCCTCGGATTTATTATACCCATGATATTTCTTCCATGGCCATCTCAGCAAACCACGACATTGTTGGCGCTGGAGGCGAGAAAATCACATTGAGAAACCTCCGTGACATCCTTCCCGCTCCCTATTGGGATAATGTGAGTGTGCATGGGTGACTTCCTTCCTCATCACCAATTTTCTTGTTGGTTGCCACAGATGCCACTTTGGCGGGCAATGCGATATGCAAGGGCCGAAAAGGGTGATCTAGAAGAGACAATACAGACCCTTCGTGTGCAAGACAGACAATCAAGTGTGTCTAGTAGCGTCTTCAACATCACTTCGGCTCCCTAACATCCATATGTGCACAGCTGCCAGGATGCTCGGCTCTATTCGCATCTACAACATCCATGGTGGTCTTCTCGTTGATTTTTCTGTTCACACCAGCAACTTAGCTCCTTTGCTTGTGCGAGCGACAGCCAAAAACTTTTTGTCTTGTCTTCCGATGGTGGCGACGTTCACCGTTTTGGCGTGCCTAACAAGACCGTATTCTGCAAATCCATGACGTCCACGACCCCGGGTACATTACCCTAGTGGGAAATGGCACATTCCTTGCGGTCTCCGACAAGTCATCTAGGGACACTACGACGCACAAACGAATTGGGTCTGTCACCAAGCATTCTCACAATGTTTTATCCATGGCCATTTCGACAAAGTATGGCCCTGTGGTCCCAGAGGAATTTCTCTATGGAATCTTCAGAACGTACCCCATTATTATCACGGTGTGAGTGTATCCCCCCCAAGAGCTCATTGTATGGGATGTCGTTCTCATCAGAAACTGGCTGCCCAAAACCCAGAAGTACCTCTAAGCCACTAACTCGCCTCTATTGAGTTAAGTTGTGCGCGCAGTAAGCTGGTGAGCTGGATACGTAGTAGTTTAACGGACTCCTCAAGATGGGTATGAGATAACCAACCCGAAAGTGAAGGTGCTCGTGGACGCACTTGATCGTTCATCTTTTGCACGGAGGGACCTCTTTCAGATGTGTATTTTCGACGTTTATACGCTGGACCTCTTGCTCAAGGAACGTCTGTTACAGCTAGTAGAGTACGCTTATGGTATCGATTGTGACATCTTCGTGTGATTCCTTAGCATAGTTTTCAGAGTTCTGAGACATCTCTGTTAATACGTGGCGTGCTAATCTCCCTCAACGATTGAACACGCAATCAGGGATTGGGGCTACGATTGCAAGCACTCTGGACATCAATCAGACAGAGGTGTGAGTCAGGATTGGAAGGCAAACGCCCATATTGAATGCAGGATGATTTTGTCCTCGATATTCATCACGTCTACTTAGAGCATTCCAGTGCCTTCGGACGCCTATGCCTCCCGTTTCCACCTGCCATAGAACCTATGTAACTACTGGTAGGATCTTGAAGCCGTCGAGATCAGTGTACTCCCTGTCACATGGTCCGCGGCCGGAGTGCATACCCCCAATCCCGGTATCGTTTTCTCCACTTGGACTACTTCGAGGTTCGATGGACGTTCTTCCGCTGTCTAGTGCCGATCACAGCGGCTGGGGCGATGTGAAGCAATGAAGGCCAGTCATTGAGAATGTAATTCCCGACGAAGAATAATCTGTCGAGTGTGAAGCACGACTGATGCAAAGGGGACAGAGGGGATGCTTATCTCTTACCTGGAACGTTCCTGTAATGATCCGAACCTTTGGCTCGTTCACCGAGGCGGTGCTCTTATCTTGACGCAAGCGACGTAAGTAACATTCAGGGCACCATGAATCAAGATCACAGTGGCGTTGGCCATGCCTCTGTGGAGGACGGAGGGTCTTTGTTCAGCCGGGAAAACGGTAGTACTGTGTAAACGACGGCCGATCCGAGTTGGATCAATGTTCATCCCATACGAACTTACCAGCGATAACCTGGCGTATATCATCAAATACGCTCACCAAGATGTCGAGGCACGAACTCACCACCGCTGACATTGGAGTGTCACGTCAGATGCGGGAGCAGAAATATTCGACTCGAATATGTAAGAACGTACACGTGGAGGGGACTTTGTCGAATGAGAAGTCTAATACATTATGCCGATAATTCCGAGTCAAAGTTTCGAGTCACCCATGCATAATGAATGATGATGTGATGTTGAAATCCTCGCCACGGAGAGAAGAGGTCACATGTATTGATTGCTCCGCGGCATCGCCCTGGCGATCGAAATATCCGCTGTCAGCGACAAGGACGTACATATTGTTCTGTAAGCGGCGCCGGAGGGCACGAGGCTTCTGTGTATCGGCGGGACTCAGAGTGAGCAACGGTTCCTCGTAGCACTGACAGTGGTACAGCCCATCTCACGGATCGCCTGACTGCACTACGTCATGTCGACGGGAGTACTATTCAAGGCTGGCTGAAATTCCACGAACATACGACCCTTGATTCTCTGTCAAATCTCCTGCTTTACGAGCGTGCGGAGTACATCAACAAGCAGGCACTTGCGAAGCAGTGCCAAGAGAAATATGCCACTAAGTCCGCAACTGTGCACTTCATGTTGATGTGAGTATCGTCATAAACACCGCTCGAGATATTAGAGGAGCTCAAACCTCAGAAGAAGACGACTTTACCTTTTATTTTGGTAATGATTTTGATTACACGCTGCGAAATCGTGAATGTCTAGTTCAACGGCAATGAACGCACCAAGACTATGAGGGTGTTATTAAAAAAGCAGGCTTATCCATTCCATCTTTGAGAATGACGCGATTTAGATGTCTTTCCCTGCCGTTGTGTCCATCCACGATAAGTACGTGGTTTATTGGGTGCTAGAATTAGCAGCATCGACAGGCACGCACCTCAGAAATGCATTGCAAAAATTTTGGTTATATGGCCAGATAGACTGATAGCTGTCTGTAGCTGTCTGGAAGACTTGGTTCATACACCGGGCACCAAGAAACACCCGTTCTATGTGGATTTAAAAACCCAGCCAGTAACATAGGCTGAAAGCTCCTATTACTTTAGTTCGCGACGCTTTGACTCACCTCTGTTGGGGAGATGCAGCTTTGAGAGTGGTGATAGACTGAGCGCAAGAAACCGTTTGTGATGACTCTTCACAACAACGAGTCACCGGTGGATTTGGTGGTGGTCGTGTTGTACGATAAGTAAGGCCGAACTCAGGCCGAACTCAGTCAAAGTAGTGATCAAGCAAACAACACCAAACTAGAGCTGGACTGGCGCGCGAGTCTCACCTGTTGCTGGAATTTGAAACTGATGCATGTCTTTATCGTGGGCGGAGCGAAAGGACCTTCTCAGCTCACTGCTGCAAGCTCGTGACGACGCCAACGACGAGGGCATTGCTCTAGACCGCCTTCTACATGGCCAGAATGCGATTGGAAAGACTTGTAAGCCTAGGTCCTTAGCGATCCACGTTCCTCCCAGCTAACGTGTCAAATACAGCAAAGACCATCAAGATTGATTCGTTACGATTTACTGACAAGGATCTCGTCGTACTTGGTACCCTAGACCGTGGCCAATTCGGTGTTGTATGTCTTGTCATTTACCCTTGCGTTCCCTACCGACTCCGGTCCTCAGATTGATGTAGTAAACTGTGTTTTTGATGGGCGAGTTTATGTCCGCAAGTCGATCGAAAGAGCATTTGCTCTTAGATCTCGTGAGGTAATCCCCCTCGACACATGGTTTATTGTAGCTGACCCCGTACAGCAATGCTCCCCGAAACTTGAACGTGACATTTTGATACTTGCCAGGCGCACGAACGCCCACTGGGCGCCCCATCTTTTGTGCTCGTTCCAGACTTCCACACACCTTAACCTCGTTATGGATTACCTAGAAGGCGGTACTTTATGGGACGTACTTGAGTCCAGTCCCCACAGAGGCAGAATCTTGGAAAGTGATCTAGAGTGGTGGGCTCCCCAAGCCGTATGCGCGATTCATTGGTGTCATTCTCAAGGATTTGCACACCGGTAAGCCTTCATCTTGCCGATTTGGAGATTGCTCAAACTCTAGCGACATAGCGATATTAAGCCCCACAACTTTGTCCTAACTTCGGATTTCCATCTACGTTTAATCGATTTTGGTTCAGCGGCTCCCCTGTCCTCCCCGGAACCGGATGGGAGCCAGAATATTCCACAACGTCATTCATTGGTGCCATGCGGCACTTGTGACTATATTTCTCCAGAAATTCTGCAGGCACATGAAGATGCTCTACTTGCCCTCGAACTCTCTGATCAACCTTCGTCCTCTTCTGGCTCTAAACAGCCTGCTAGCACATGTGGGTTGGAGACAGATTGGTGGAGTCTTGGAGTTTTGCTTTACGAATTAGTATACGGTGTAACTCCCTTCTTCGCTAACGATATTGGAACAACATACCTTAGGATTATGAACCACGAGGTCTGGTCTCTTCTGTTCGTTCTCGTTGTGGCCTCATGCATTAGTAGACTAGCTTGCGTTTCAACAAGTCGGTCCCTGTTTCCGAAACCTGTCGAAACCTGTTACAACGGTAAGCAACTCTTGTAAGTTTTGTGTCCGAGCTGACATCTTAAAGGCTTTTGACCTCCCGAGAGCGCAGACTCGGTCGTCATACGGTGCTAGAAATCACTGAGCACCCATTCTTCAAGTACACGCACTGGGCAAGCGTTGGAATGGGTAATACACGCTCGTCCCACACCTAAATTCTTGACTAACCACAAGTTCTTAGATGATGCGCCGCCAGAACTTCACGTGCCACATTTTACATACGCAACGTCAGCTGCCGGTCCGTCTGTTCGTGCACCACCCGAGGTCCAAGATGACAGCGTTTCACATCCATTCCATTTTTCTGCATTGTTTCAATCATCCGTGAGCACGTCTCCAGGCTGGTCTATTCTACGCTCCACGCCTCGTACCTACCCCGGATCGGGTTCCCCCCCAGCTGAGGCCGCCTTCATTGGGTTTTCTTGGGGACCACCCAGAGACGCATTTCTGCCATTCGATAGGAACAGAAATCGGACCACACCAGAGGTCCTGAAAACTCCTCGTCCACTGCTTTCTGTTCGGTCTACCCCATATCCACCTCATGGACAGAGCGAGCTGGCATCTGACAACTTGGGCGCCTTCGTGACCCCCGTTCGACCTCACCATGCAGCTCTCTATCATACACTCCCACGGACGGCGACCGCCGGTCGCACACCAATGCGCCGCGCGGTATCCGATCGCGAAGCGATGAGGCAACTCGTGGATTGCATTGGTATGAGCGCGCGGAAAAAAGTGCTGGCGAGCGGGAGAAAGCCTCGAATTCTTGGTTCCATCGACCGGAGCCGATCAACCGCTATCAAGAAAGAGCTCAGATTCGGTCCACCATCTATCGTAACCAACATTGACAGAACGGCTAGCGACTTCCCACCTGATCGTGTTGTATCGGAGTCCGAGGCGACCGAATCCGGATCAGAGGGGCCCCCCAGTCCCAGCCCGAGCCCGCGTCCCGGATCAGCGATGTCGATGCTGAGTCGCAGAAGTGCCACGCCAACGAGAAACGCCGTTTCACACTCTACCCGGTTGCTTAATCTGCCGTCCTCTTCGATGTCCGAAATGCCCCGAACGCAGGAATACCGGGAAGGGGGTGGGGACCTGGACGAGGAAGAAGCTTTTTCTCGACTAGAGAAACGACATGCGGTGTTGGTTTCGCAACTGTACAACATGCAGACTCGGATAGACCGTCTTAGGGAACTTATTGGACCATAAGGTTGGGAAATTTGATACGGAGGAGGGGGGCAGGGACGTGAAGCTTCCGCCGACCCAGTCTGCTTTCAGACAAATGCGCAAGAGAGGCACATGAGCAGCAAAAAAAAAAATTGCCGCTGATAATGGGAAAGATATTCCCGCCGGTGCGAGAACTTGATGTGGTCAGTTGGATCTTGGTCATATCTCCATCACGCTGTCGCATCCAAATCGGGACCCGGCTCACGTACCTGGGAAACCACGGGACTGCCTTGTACTTCGCCATGAGGCAGGTGTTGAGCCCTTGGACCTGTATCAGTTCGAGTTACTCAATACACGCACTGTCTTTTCTTCCTGGCCTCCATTTGTCCAGAGGCAAGAGAAGTGGCGGCATAGGTTGCCCATCCAGATTCTGGAAAAGTACGTTGTGACGCCACCACCACACACTGGCCAAAGGGAGGTCCTTGGAGGGTCATCGGTGGTGCGGTAGCACCGTGATCACGACTAGTACTGATGTGTCGCGGAGCACTAAACGGTGTTGCATCTGTCACAAATCGTTTATGTACTCGCCAACGACGCAGGCGTTACTTTTCGGCTCTGAAATGCTCACACCTTTTCCACTGATCACATTACTTCTTCGTTCGCTTGTCAAGGCCAATTTAGGAACTATGACAGACACTATCTATTTAATCTCCCCGGTGCAACCCTGGTTCTCCAAGGGCCCCCCCCCCACCACGACTTCACGCGTCACGACCTCCAGTGATGGAATTCGTATACTGGCAGAACATTGCGCGCATTGTCCGTGTTCTATACCGGTATACGAAATCCGACATCATTACGACCGTCATCCCTGTAGTGAGTGTCAGCCCGCTGTGCTCGCGTCCGCCGATCGTAACGATGTTCTAGACATTGTTTTCTGTTGCCGCCGCTCCTCTTTGCGACGTCCGGCATCTTCCCGGTGTAATATTTTGGATTTGGCTGCATCTCTTGCAGTTCAACGTCTCGAACCAACTGGTCGACCCAGAAGAAGACGGCAAGAATAAGTCTTTCCGTCCCATCCCAGCCGGCCTCATCAGCGTCCGAGACGCTACTGCCTTCCGCTGGCTCCTCACTCCAGCTTGCTTGCTGCTTTCCGCCTGGTACAGCACCTACTTGTTCACCGTCAGCTTCGTCCTTTCGTCAATGATCTTTTGGTACAATGAGCTCGGTGGCCACGAACACTGGCTTTCCAAGAACGTCATGACTGCGTTAGGCTATTCGTTGTTCGAGCTTGGTGGAACACTCACCGCGGGTAAGAGTCTAATCGGCGCTCCGTCTGCGGGTCATTTACCATTGGACTACAGGATGCGATAGAACTTTCCTAGAGCCAGTCGCGCTGATAGCCGTGGCCATGAGTATGGTGATATTCGCCACGACGCTACATTGCCAAGACTTCAAAGACGAAGAAGGTGATCGATTGATCGGAAGAAAGACCTTACCCATCGTATTTCCCTCGCTCGCCCGCATCACGGTTATGGTTGGACTACCCCTTTGGTCCCTTTGCCTAACGTGCTTGTGGAAGATTGATGTGATATGCAGTGCGGCATTTGTTGCGTACGCGGGATTAGTTGGGATGAGATTCATGATGCTCCAGAGCGCCCAAGCGGATCGAAAATCATGTCAGCTCTACAGTGTACGTTCTCGGTGATCGGTCTTCGGGTTTAAGCGTGCTGACATTCCATAGTTGTGGTTCTCTCTTGCTCATTTGCTTCCAGGATACTGGCGGTTCTTCTACGGTGCTGGAATCTGCCTTGCTCCATTCTAGTTTGGTGATCTTGTTGTACCATTAGGCCGACTGCAGGACAGGTGTACTCAGCATCCATCATCTATGCATAAACTTATCCCTGTTGGTGTAATAACAGATTTGGGGTCGGGTCGGGATGGCGCCCAAAATAACGTTTTAGTAGCTGACGAAGTATCATTTTCCTAGCGCAAAGTTGTACATTATAATTCTTGAATTCTTAATCAAAAGAGACCTTGTCGGGTTGGCTGCCAAGCCAAGGAAGTCCCTGCGAGGGTAATGTCCGGTTATTCATGACGGCAATCTTGGCGGATACCGTGCGGCGCAGACCGGGAGGAGACTTGTCGAGCGCGAATCAGAGTGGCAGACCGAGCGTAAAGAGGCGTTCAAAGTCCGACTCTACACCCACATCGGAGTAGCGCGTAATCCGTCGGGCCACGAGGCTGAACACGAGGCCCGACCATCGTAAGGATAGCTCATTTTTACGAATATGTGGCCAGCCTTTTTTTTTTCTGATCCGTTTTCCGATCATCGCGTTCATTTGTCGAGCTCGTTGTATGACGCTTTCTACTGTCGGCTGCCAACGTATATGACGACGTGATGCAACGAACGCGACCGGAGCCGTCGTGTCAGTAGTGCGGAAGACGGTGTTCGTTTTTTTTGGGTGGCACCCACCTTTGACACGTTTGGGTGTCCAGTAAATTGGAAACCCAACGTGGTTCCTGTAGATATCAAGCGGTCGATAAGTGCATACGAATTGGGTTCCCTCTACGGTAGTCTAGGTCCATGGCGAGTTTAAAACAGGGTTCAAGTCTGGATCTCATCGGAGAGGGTAGACCTTGCGATTAAACCCAAAAGGTTCGAACGTGGCCTGCCCTCCCGGCCGCACTTTTTCAACGTCACAACGTGATACTGAGCATGGCTACGGAACGTCTGTTTCCCAGAATCGAACGCTGACTTGCCAGTCGCCGGGTGAGATGATGTGCCTATCTTGTTCCGCAACCTGTCCGTCGTTAAAGGGTATCGACATGTAACGCTGCTGCGCGTCACCCCGGTTGGGCCTGGACGACTGCGACGGAACCAATTCTCATGACAGGTGATTACCAATGTACTCCTACTAGTACTGATTGCAGTCACTAGTATCGCCACAGAGATAAAAGTAATTCCGCTCCGGTCCACTGGCAAGCCCGCTATTAGCGTCCTTGAGGAACAGGTTTACCATCTCAATCGCCTCGCCACGCGGGCCTACCACAATCCACGCGTCTCTGAAAATTTCGAGGGGGATTGGTCGGAACTAGACAATCTGATGAAGACTCCAATTTCCTTGCCTCTACTGATAATCAAATCCCTCCCGGCCCCCCGGGTCGTCTCGTCCCTGTGTACGTAGGCACTTTTTCCAAATCTCGACTCCAAGGTTACATGCCGGTGTACTGAGCCAGGCGCCACACCCAGAGCAGATCCATTCTCGATTCATGTTAGCGAATTGCCCCCGCCCTCCACCACATGCACGAAGAGGGTCCGTCACGTTATCCCGTGACCGCTGGTCATTCGCCTCCCGCGATGGCGTCGGCCCAAATCAACACCGCGTAGTCATTGACCTGGGATAATTGCGTCGCCGAGCCATTCAAACCTAATCTAGCCACGGCACAGGAACGCAACAATCCTTCCAGAATGACGTCTGGGTACCTCTCAAACGACCTTCCTACTTCGTTGTTTCATGCATGTCATTTGTTGGCCCCCCGCCGTCACGGCACCGTGCCATGCCATCCATCGAGGCCGTGAAATAACGTGACCTACACGTTCATGAACTACGTAATCACAACCGTGACCCTTGGGCTTTTCCAGTTTGAAGTGAGCGTATTTGCACAAATTGTTGCGCCCACCGTGCGGTGGAATTATGACATACAAAACATAATCTGGACGCAAAGTATCGTCTTTTTCTGGTCACTCGAAACAAGCCGAACCGGGTTGGGAAGAATTTATGGCAAAGATTTACGGCTCGGGCACGTTGACAGGTAGGTGCATTCCGTCCTGTGACTTGTGATAAGCACCGTTGGAATGGAAGTCAACCAGTCTAGCGCCGAGCCCGGCGGCAGACACTAAATCCAGCAACACTGATCAGCGCTCAGCCTTGCCCTGCAGCGATTTCCGAAATCGCAACGCTATACTATATGCGATGTCACGGCTGTGGCGCAGTCTATGTCCGTTGAATGATATGCGCAGCACTGTCTCGCAATGGAACCCATGGGTTGCGCCGTCGTATCGCCAGAGGGTCACGTCGAGGGTCCACCGTATGTTCCGCTTCAAATGATACATTGATGCTTGATCCGTGGTGTCACGGGAGGCAGATAGCGGAGCATCGTGACCTGCAAGCCAAGCTTTTTGGTGCCGATGGGCCTCTTGCAGCTGGGGATATCATTGTGTCGGGTCGTCGATTTCGGCCTGGGATTTCGGGAGCATTGTCACATGTGTGGGCCCAGGGTCGGCATTTCTACAGGTGCGCCGTACTGCCTCGTGACTAATATCCTGATCCCTCTATCAGTGTATCGTGGAAGCGACAACACACCTACAACAAGATGGTATCAAATAGCTATCATCCACAACCCCTAACACGTTGGCGTGTTCTCTGATCCACTTGATCAACCTTGATAACTATGTTGCTCGGCTTCATTAATGTATAGATGGTTAACTGCTATCAGTACTTTATTTCTGGAGAAATATCACGGCGCACTTCTCAGTGGCACGGTGTCGCCTCAGCTCCTAGAATCCCGAGGTAGCACGGGGCCAAGCTTGGCGACATGGCATGACGATCATTGATCATCGCTGAGCTCGAGGTCATTATTAGACCGTTGTGGCTTTACTGATCGTACGGAGGTTTTATCAAGGCGATATTGCTATTCGTTTTTCTCGGGCGAAGAGATCATAGCGAATCGCTGCATAAGCTAGAGCAATTCATAGCCATGCAAATGGCCAACTAACCGTGCAACGGAATTGCGCAGAATTTAGCTGTCCGCAGTTTGGTGATAAACTGGTCTACCTACAACGATTGCGGACAGGTGGCCAATTTCCCGCGTCACCAACCTCGAAGCTGAGTATACTGCGGTTCCTCCGGTTTCACTGTCAAGCCCCGAGAACCTTCTAATCGTCACATAATCAGACTTGGTCATAAAATTGCAGTTAGGGCTCGTTTGGCATCCAGTGGAATTTAGGTGTTAGAAGGAATCGATCAATTTACTCCCGAGCTATAGCTCCATGTCCTGCAAGTCCTTTTGAAAGCCAAGTGTTCAGTTGGACCCTACATTTGTATTAATATGTGGCGGGAATTACAGAACCGCTCACAAAGCAATCGTCAAATCAGGCTCGCACCTCCCAGACTAGAGGTGGATTTGACAAAGTGTCGTTCATATCTATCTGATCCGCCATGCCGGTGGCCAAACTAACCTTTGAAAATGTGGCAAATTTATTTCAATGAGCCACAAGTGGCTATGTCTCCAGCACCTGACTAGGCTTGGTGTGCGTACACACATGGGAGGGGGGACAAAGCGGTGGGTGATAAGGCATCGTATCGGTGGAAAATTACCGTTCCAGTCTCCCATTCCATGCTATGGGGTCCCGAATACCGTAGCAGGGATCGTCTGCACAGGAGGTTTAACTTTCTCGGCCTAGCCCAGCGATTACTGGGTGATCACTGATCTTGGTCTAACCTTGCATGCCAAATGTGTTGGATGCGTAAGCATGTTGCCTGAACTAGAGGAAAATTTTCGGGCGCATCTGCAAACAAAGGGATAGTATGCTGACTCCAAGTTTGCATGACTGGACATGTGGACGATCGCCGAATTCTCGGTTCAAGCAATAAAACTTTTCTTGGTCGATTGGGTTCGTGTCCCGAGAATGGGGTTAACGACGAGACAAAGGCGTACGTCCGTGTGCGACGGAGAGGTGAACTGACCGACTAGATATTTTGACACGTCACAAGGCTGGTAATTCGATGGAATTGAGTTGACCTCACCTGGTGACAGCTGTGACACACCTTTGTCGACCGCGATCCAGCAACGTACGCCTCATCGTGCAGCGGGGATTACGGGGTTGGCATTGTCGACATTAAGAAGTTGACCACTGGCAGGGGGTCCGATGAGAAGTTGTGAAACGGTGTTTGTTATGCGTAATGTTTGCAATGGGCGTAGCCAGCAGGGTCTCCGGACGGTCGTTCTCATCTCGCCAGCTCACTTCCCGGCGACAAAGCCCACACTGGGCGGACTCGTCGGCAGCAGACGAATCAACGGGCTAGAAATTCTGACCACGTCACAAATGGCTCAGCGAATTGAATTGACCACACCTGTGACACCACTGCTGATTGGTATGACGTATCAGTGCAATGGCAATTGCAGCGCAAAGTACACCTGCCATCATTCACGTTAGCTGTCAACAAAGAATCCGAGGAGAAGCTGGCTGAATTCAACGAAGTTTTTCAGTGTAAACCAGGCCTGGAAATTTGATCAGAAGGCCGCCGTTGTTCTGATCTCGCAACGTCGTTAGCGTCCTCCACTGTATCATTACTATGTCGACGTTGGGTGGAATGGAATTGTGGCGCCGGAACATTCCGTTGGACGCTGTCCTCGACGGCGACGAACCCAACTCCGTATACCCAACGATACCCGACGTCGAATGCCTGTGCCCTCCGACGCCTCCGCCCGCACGCGGTCCTCAATTCGGCGGTCGGTGTCGTCCCTCAGCGTCGCAAAACCGCGCGCCATGTCCAACGCGAGCAACATCAGCGGATGCACGACCGTGAAACCCTCGTCATCGCCGTCCACGGCCTCTTCGGCAAGCAACGCGCGCTCTCCAAATGCGACGCCGGTCCCGCCCGCCGCGCTCTCAAAGCGGGCCATGTCCACCACGGCTTCGCAGTCGAGCCGCTGCCTTTCGGTCTCCGTAGCTAAGCGGGCTGATCCAACGTCGCCGTCGCCTGAAAAAGGCCGCCGCACCTCCTTGATCGGACCCCCAAGCGCGTTTCCGCGCTCCTTGTCCTCCGTGCCAGCGAGTCAAAGGCCGGGGGGTGTGCAGGCCACGCCTTCGCGTACGCGGGTCGTGTCAGAAGCCTCCACTCCTTCACGGAATGCACACACACACGTGTCCTCGCATTCGCAATCCTACTCAAATTCGCTCTCCACTGGACCCACCGTGCTCTCTCCTCTTACTTCTGCTCACAGGATGCATATGTCGGTAGAGAACACTCCCTCCCGTATTCGCGCTATGAGCACGGGCGTCACGGATGGCGCTGCCTTTAACAGCAGACAAGCTACTGCCGCGCGGGCGACCGTTCAGGCGACGCCGGCAAAGTCCACCCTACAGACTACCTCAGGCAAGTCTCCTGCTGACGGAACGCCCGGAAAGAGATCCCCAGGTCACACCACCCCTGCCAAGTCTCCCAAAGTCACCAAAACTCCGGAAAAGCCTCAAGCACAGGTTACTCCATCAAAGTCCCATCTCCTTTCTGTTGAGAAGGGTCAACGTAAAGGTTCTACCGCTTCTGTTACCGGTGGAAGTAGGCGCGAGTCCGCAGCTCTTCTATCTGAGTCGCTCCTAGCGCGGACAATGAGTCTGAATGGCCCTGCGAGTGTCGTTAATGGCTCCGGCCCTCTCAGTCAGGTAAATGGGGCTTCCACCCTGGTGAACAATGATGGCTATCCTTGGGACGACCGAGACGCGGATGATATTACGCTTGAAATGATCACTGATGTTGGCGAGGACACCGGGGATGAGGAGGTAAGTCCGCTTTTTCCCGTTTCTCGCCATCCCTTTTGTACGGTCTTGCTGGAAACGTTTGTTTTCTCTCCGTTCAGTCCCGTCACGAGTTTGTCGGTGCCGGCATCGACCGTCGTCTTCTCGTATCCCACGAACATTTCTTCCTTCATGAATGTCTGTTGGCCCCCGTCATGCTTCTATTCGCTCACATTATACGTCTAGTTTGAAGGGACCCTGAACAATCTCCGCAAGATTCATCTAACCCGCCTCACATCCTACAAGCGGCTTCTAGAGCGCGCGCAAGCCAGCAGTGCAGCGCAAGCGTATGCGCTTCAAGCGGAGTTATCCATTCTCAAGGGACAAATTCAATCAAACACGCAGTCTCAGGTTCTTGTCGGTGGTGGAGAGATTTGCGTATGTGGGGGCCGGAAAGCAAAAGGGTATTGGAGTGGATATGCAGAAGATCTGAACGAAGACGAAGAAGAGGTAGGGTTGGGGAGTGCTCTGAGGGGTGATGGAAAGGGCGGGTTCGATGAAAAGGAAGTGAAAAGGGCCATTAGGGGATTGAAGAGGGAGGCGAGGATGAAGCTGTGAGTGTCTCTTGCCCATTTTGTTGGCGCATATATGCGCATTTCTGGGTCATGGCCAAGCGAGCAATCGCTGATACTTCTTTCCTATTCTTTCATCGTTGACTGTCTTGTTGATCACTGCACTCGACCCCCCACAGGATCGGCTTAATTCTAGATTGTGAGTTGATCCCGTCTGAATACTTCGTGAACCCTCATCTTGTCTCACTGACAAACTATCTCGTGGTCCTTCATCTCAAACAAAACGCATATATCCGCCTGTCCGGACATGTCCTTCTCGACGACCGCACTCTTACTTCCTATAGCCTTATTACCTGGTGATATTCCCCTGCAAATTCTCCTTTTGCAGAAATACCTCAAGTCGACATTTGATATCGTGGGTGCGCTAGCGCCGGAGTTATCACTGCGGATCCTTAGGGAATTGAGTGTGAAGGAGGTCGTCAAAGCTGGTTTGGTGAGTGGCAATTTCACGTATTGCCTTAGTCTGGTGCCAGGGTGGGTGGAGATCCATCCGGGAACTGATGCGATCGGTGTAGGTGTCGAAGAAATGGTTTGCAGCGACGAGGCATCCGGCCTTGTGGCGTTGGCATTGTCTACAGTTGACGGCAAATGATCCAACACCAATCAGGGCGCCTGACACGCCTGAGGGATGGTATACATTCTTGTTTCTTCACCGTGTTAACTTACCAACCTCGCGTCAGGTTCCCGCTATACCGTTCATTGCATCACCGCGAAGCTAATTTCGCGAACGCGTTGCCCCAAAGCATCAGATTTTTGAACGGACATACCAACTTTTGCACAACGTTGCTTCTGAGAGGTGGGTACTATTTTCCTCAAAGCGTACAGTTGAATTCATTTCGGGTGCCATGGTTTCAGGCAAGCGGCTGATCTCGGGATCTTATGATGAGACGATTCGCTTCTGGGACATTGAAACGGGGGAGATGAAGAAATGCCTACAGGTGAAGAAGCCAGTCAGTTGCGTGGATTTCTTGGCAGAAGAGGGTACCTTTTACACTTGCAGATATCTCAGTCACTTTGCTCACCGTTTTCTTCAGAGGTGTTCGTCGTTGGGTTCCACGACGTCGGGTAAGTGTACCTGTTCCATATGATGGACAAATACTGAGAGCGTCTCCCAAGACGTGTACATTTGTTTTCCTCGGTCACCTTTACACCTCTACAACAGCTGGCTGGTCACCTGAATGGTATTCGCGCTGTTGCTCTCTCTTCACGTAACCTCGTCAGCGCCGGAGCGGATAAGGCCCTGGTTTGCTGGGATTGGCGAGCAGGAACGAAGATCGTGCGGTTTGGACAACAAACGACTGTCAACATTGGTGTTCAGATTGTGGGATCCTCTGGTGCGACGGATGAGGGCGAGAGAGTCGTTGGTGTGACTATCGACGGTATCGTTCGCGTGTTTTCGATTAGTATGTTTTCTTTTTTGGGGGGCTCAGTGGCTGATTTATATATATCGCAGAGCGAAGAGAGATGATCTCCCAATTTAAACTTTCCGAGTTGGGTGGTAGCAGTCCTGTGCTAAATGCTAAGCTGCACAACGTCGGTTTAGCCCCCAATAATATGCTTCAGTGGTTCGCAGCCAAAGGCACACAAATGACGGTAAGGGGGCTTGTCTGTTTTACACTTTTTTTTTCTCAGATAAGCCATCCAGTGCGCCACGAAATCTGTTATTCTCCATTTGCAATGGAACGAGGACGAAGTGAAGCCTTGTGCAACTGACAGTGGTATCACGTCCCCCACGAGCAGTAACGCGCGATTGTCTTCCCCAACACCGCCATCCAATCTCGCACGTAGCACTACTGACCCGCACACTCGCGCATCTCTTTCGAGGTCGACATCGTCGCTCGTTACTCCTCAGCGTCGACAATCATCCCTTGGGATTTCTGTCAACACCACCGCAGGCGCTCCAAGGGGTCGTCATTCCCTTGCGACGCCTGGCACACCTCTGTCTTCGCTTCTCTCTCCGTTGCCACGTTCAGGGACACCATTGTCTCCGAAGAACAATGGGGCCGTTGGTACCGAGGGATTCGCCATTCGGTTCGGACGTGCTGCGATCTTGACGGCGCCGCCCAAACTTGTTGCAGTGGTAGAGACGCCAGACGTTGCTGTTGGCGCGGTCGATCCGAAGAAGAGGAGGGTCGTCACTGCGACCAGGTTTAGTTCTAGGACAGGAGCCGATCGGAGGGTGAGTGGCGCACACCTTTTCGCAGATGATCCGATGTGCTGACTTTGTGGGTAGGTTTTGATGTCGACACATGAAAATAAGGACAGTTTGCCCGA
The DNA here is from genome assembly GCA_038094595.1 of Pulveroboletus aff. annulatus. NCBI lineage: Eukaryota > Fungi > Basidiomycota > Agaricomycetes > Boletales > Boletaceae > Pulveroboletus > Pulveroboletus aff. annulatus. The sequence goes on from JBBPTX010000069.1 coordinate 65,608, forward strand.
TTTCGAACCTGGAGAGGGGGCGAATGGTAATGTCGATTCCTCGCCGGATCATGCCAACCGGTCGCTTTCGAGTACAGAACAAGGGGTGGACATTGACGCGAATATCATACCGCTCTCTGGGGCATGGGCCGCGCTCGCGACAATTGGTGGGGACTCTGTGACCTCGGTAAAGGGTCTATTGGGCAGTTTACCCAGCAAGTTTACGGGTCTCGCGACGCCCGAGAAGAACCCGATGTCGATGCAATTGAGCCACGAGGAAGTAGTCGTGGGGTGTGCGGATGGCACTATCTAGTACGTGCGCAGTAACAGCGTGGGGTTTTGGGTTCTGATTTCCCGTGATAATGTAGCGTGATGAATTTCGTTGGCCATGGGTATCAAAGAGAGAGGTCCGTTCAATCGGATGATATAGAGGAGGACGAGGAAACAGTCAACTCTACGGATGATCTTGGCGCCTAAGCCGAGGTCTTTGCAAGATCAGTAAAAAAAACTAGCATTCGGACATGGACGGTCGCATTTACGCATTTTGATTCGCATTCTCCCTGCATACCACACCTATTATCGAACTCACATTCGTTGACCTACTCTACTCTCGTTTTGATCTCTAGTCTACTTATCGTGATGTTACTAGACAATAGACTCGTGTTGTTTACTTATGCAAGTGAACACCAGTGACATATTTCCCGGTGTTGCCGAGAGACATCCAAAAATAGGAACCAGGAATGGCAAACCCTTCAAAGTGACTAGGAGGCAAAGCTTAAAAAAAGATGGGGAAGATGTCACACTGTTACTATAAGTGTTGATCGATCTATTCAGTCGCTGTCATCGGGCAGCGTGCTTTAACTTCGTAAGTAGTCAAGGTCACTCTCGCAAAACAAGTAATCCAGGGACTGATGCGCAATATTGCGTTATGATGGCTTGCAAATTTCTCTGGAATATCATGACGCTTCCAGCGGATACCTTCAGGGGCACGGCCAGAAAAGTCCAACCGTCCTTGAAGAAAATCTCAAGATTAGTACATGTTGATTCTACCATCTGATGTGAATCACACTCACGCGACATCCTTAAACAAATGATTCAGCGAATTCTGTTCGAGCGACCTGCGATTCAATCAGTGGGTGCTCAGGATTCCCATAAATCCCAATTTGAGCTCACCATTGCAGCACGATCGCCGTGCCTTCCGAGTCTGGGGACTATGTGATTGAGGCGTACTCCTGGTAACAAAAAACATGTCCTCAAGCTTTAGCGCTTCGATAGCATTGGTTAATTTGCCAACGTCACTCTAGATCAGTCCATCATATATAGGTGTGTATGTCCAAAAATGAGTAGCCCAGCTGGGAAGTGAGGTCAGAGGCGACGATCCGACGACGAAGGTAAAAAAAAACATATGCATACGATAGACATCTACCCCCAATGCTTGATATATGGTGCAGACGGCCTCGACGTCCTCAGACTCTAAACGGTGTCGGACCTGACCCGACGATGCTTGTCCTCCGCGATCGTCAGCACATTTTCATCGTCGCCTGATAATGCTTCTGTCACCCTTGATCGAGCCACCAGTCAGTATGGTGGTTATCTACGTGTCACACTGGACCAGTTGATCCGGCGAATGATTCTAGTTTATTCCTAAGCACCGTTGAGAAACAATATCATAAGGGTTGCAGAGTCACAACTCACCACGTCTCATGAGGGACTTCCATCTCATCTGGTCTCCAAGCCCGTTCAAGTCCAAGATGACACCAAACATCTCGTCCCAAGTATCCTCCCAAAACACTTCCGTCAAGTGCTACGACACGCCGTCGATGCTCACACCTGAAATCCGAGGATAAATCAACCGGTAGAGTGTGTAGATGAACCAAAACTTACGTGTCAAAGAATGTTTTCCGATAACATTCCCACTTGGATGCAGCCATCGTATCCCTCCAAATGAAATGATACATTTGCGAATTGTCTCTTCTTGGGCGGGCACAAGCCTAGAAGTCGAAGGTGTACTGGTAACAGGGCTCGTTGATTGATATCTGGCTTGGCAATCTCTCTAGTAGGAATACCAGCTAGGTGAGATGCATGTCGGACTAAACAGCTGAATGTTTACTTGCTGTTTCTGGACCGGCGACGTTACGTGGTTGCCCACTGGCTTGGAGATGTACGATAGTAGTGAGCTTTTAGGTGCTGAGAATATGCCTTGATAGTGTAGCGTGATAGGTTTCGTTGGCCTGTGCATCAAAAGGAATGGCCCACTCGATCGAACGATACGGAGGACGAGGAAATAGTCGATTCTCTCAAACGATGATCTTGCCCTAGAAGAACTTGAAACCTAGTCTCCCGTACTAGACAACCCTCGGGCCGTAGGTAGGAGGATAGTCCGACTCGGAGTCGTGCTTATACTTGAAACCAGCATTCAGACTCGAACTGTCGTATTGATTTGCATTCTAAAGACATGTATTAGCCTCATACATTCGTTACCCGGCTCTAGTACTCACTGATGCCCGGGCCACCATCTCGTTTGTTCAATTTGAACATGGTTGTGTTGCTTACTTATGTAAGCAAACATCAATCACCCATCATCATAAACGACTGGGGTCCATATTCACTTGACAGTTCCTTTTACTGTCTTGATCCTGTTCGATGATGGGCTCTGACAGCGAATTCAGAGCAGCCGACGTCGCATCTGAAGACGAAACACATTTTATCCCCCGGTCAGACGATGAAGACGTGCTTTGGGAAGTGCAAGAGATCACTGCGGAACGTGGCAAAAAGTACAAGGTCAAATGGGCTGGGAGTGACCCAACGACTGGGAAACCGTGGGGGCAGTCTTGGGTTGCGAAACACGATGTGACGGATGATCTGGTGGTGGACTGGAAGGCGAAGAAGAAGAGACGGACGGAGTGGAAGAGACGCGGTGAGTTGTCGAGTTGTTGGCCTATGAGCTATGTTGACTGAGTAGGGCGCTGGTTATGTGCGCGCGGGTGTAGGTCGTGGTGGACGTGCGAGTACGAGCTTGCGCGGGTCTGGGTCGTCCAAGCGTGCAGAGTCTTCTACGACTGCCTCTGCAAGGAAGTCGCGTCTTTCGACGTCTGAAGCGACGGCATCGCGTTTAGATTCCGTCGAAGAACATGTATCACCACTGCTGACGCGATCTAAACGCCAACAAGAGCCGGATACGCCCTTGACAGCATCCTCGAGTGTGAGGAAATCTCGTAGGCGGCGCAATTCGTACCAAAAGATTGCTACAGAGAAGGAACTGGAACGTTGGAATCCGCCGCCGCCAGACACGTCTTCAGACGAGGACGATCCACTTGATGCAAGCATGGATCACGTTTCGCCGCTACCGGGGCCATCAACTACCAAACGAAAACGAGATTCGGAGACACCTGCAAGTGCGGGGCAAGCGGATGAGGAGAGCCAGGCGTCTAGACCGCCCAAGAAGCAAAAGATGGCATTGGAGACGTCACTCTTACCGCCGATTACAGATTCTGACGAGGAGGAGGAAGAACTACTGCCAAGACCTGGTGCACGTGCAAATACTGCTTTGCAGAAAAGGGTGCGACGAAAAAGTGCCGTGGAAAGTTCAGAGGAGGATATCTCACCCCTTAAAGCCAAGGGCAAGTCGGTGCGTTCTGCTGTCAACTCTACAGCGTCTGACTCGCGAGACGAATCAAAACGTGGCTCAAAGTCAAAAGCCAAGGTTGTTCTTCAACGCAAGGAGCACGCTGCCGACGTCAATCCAAAACCAGCCACATCGGAAGAGGACGAGGAACCTCCTTTGCCTAAATCCAAGCAAAAATTGCAGTCAAAGGGTCCCTCATCCTCGAATCAAGGGGATGATGACAAAGAGGTGGCATCGCTAGCCCTCCCTATGAAAATTGGACCGCCTCGAGGCGTCAAGCGCCAAGGCGCGTCTAACCCGCCTAGAAAGCCTGCATCTTCACGTTCCAAACCCAAAGAGGACGACTCCATTGTTGAACGCGCTCTCACGGACGGGTCTAAAGGTCGTCCTGGCAATGGGGCCTCTGATTTCGACAAGCCTGCATCACTACGGGAGAGTACAATCGGCAGTTCTACCTCGATCGCACCTCCCGAACATATATCTATACCTCCGCCCCCCTCGAACATACGCCCACGCAGCCCCGAACTTTCTCCAGGAAGCAGAGCGCGACTCGAACTGTTTGATCGAATGATGACAGATCCACCACGTCTCGACCACGTTCCACCTCCAGCTGATGTACTCGAGCAAATACCAGATGATCCTCACCTCAACTATAACGAGGTCCTAGGCACTTTTGACACCCATGACACTTACGATGCACCTGCCTCACCTCTTTCTCTTAGTCCGCTCCCCTCAAAGTCGAAAGCACAACGTCCGAAACCGGACACGTCTAACGGACTCATCGTTCCTGAGACGGAATCATCAGGGAACTCCCAGGGCCAATCCCAGTTGTTACTCAAAGTTCCTCCTTCACCCCAACCACCACCGGTACGCGAAACCCCCCGCAAACCCATCGACCTCCCTGCCATTGCTGTAATTGGTGCCTCCGCCCGTTCATCTGCTTCTCCTCAGGGTCTCTTCCCAATACCGCAGAGACGTCCGCTTCCCCAAAACCGTCCATTTAAACGGCCGGCGGTCAAGCCCGTACCACAGATGACACCCAACACATTTCGTACTGTGATCAAGGCGCACTCACAAGTTGCTGATTCTGAACCCCCTCTGAGTTCGATCGAGAGTTTTGCATCTCCCCAGCGCGTGGATAAAGGAAAACAAAAGGCGGTTGAAGAGGGTCCGCCTCGGAGTGATGTATCTGAAGAGGCGGAAGATGCCATACGCCGGAAAATAGCCACGCAGAAAATAGTGACCGACTCGGGGCTCGAGAAGAGGGGGAAGGCACTTTTCGATCAGATGTTGCTCACGCGGGAAGCAGAGCGGCAGAAGACGAGGAAACCCAAACGATTAAAGCCCGTGCATGATATTGTGAACCGAGCAGGTCCTTCGCCATCAATGGGATCGCCTCTTCCATCCACTATCGGGGCCGAGGACACTGCAGAGTTGCGATTAGAAGATGTCATTGATCTTACCGGCGGTGCAAATAGCACGACCATGGATACGATGGAACAGAGCGAAAGGAAGACGCCAAGCGAAGAAGAGAGGGAACGAAGGCGGATTGAGTTGCGACAAGAAGAAGAGGAAAACTCGCAAGAAGCGATGGGCATCTATCCATCGCCTCCCGTGCATGGGTCAGATGGCGTGAATGGCGGGGACGTCCAAATGCTACCCCCTAGATCCCCCGAGGTGATATACATTTTGCGAAGGTATTGTTCTGCATGACTGATGTGTCATGTAGCGTTCTGTGCTTAGCGGACCGATCGAGGATGTTGACCAAACGGACCAGCCGGCGGAGCTGCAGCATGCTAGCGTCATTGTCCATCCTAGCCAAGGACAGCGACAGGAAGACGCAGACGTGGAGGTGTTACCGACGAATCTACCAGTCAGTTCTCCGGCCCGCCCAATCCCCGAAAATTTGGTGCGTCCATTTCTCCCGTAGTGCGAACTCTACTCACTCCGCCGTCAGACCGACTCGCCAAAGAGGCGGCTTGGCGAAGCACTTTCCTTGCTCAACGTCAAGTCCGAAGAGATTCAGCGGCTCGAACGCGAACTGGCAGATGCGCACAAGAACACGGAACGACTGGAAACAGAGGTCACCAAACTCCAGCAATCTCCCGTGCCGACAGGCCCGGTGCTTGCTGCGTGGGAAGCAGAACGTGTGCAATGGAACCAAGAACGCTCCAAGTGGGAGAACGAGATTGCCATGTGGGAAACGCAGCGCAAGGCGTGGGTCGAAGAAAAGGCGAGCTTATCAGTTCGCGTGGCCGAGTTGGTAGATGCGACGACACGCGCGGAAGAGGTCCGTATCAAACTGTCTGGACTGGAGGTTGAGCGCGATGCTTGGATCAGGGAACGGGAGGTTTTACGAGACAGTACCACGCAATGCACAGAGGAGTTGGCTGTATTGGCCAAAGCCCGCGGAGAGGCTGAGCAAGGCCGGGTCGAGTGGGAGGCAGAGAGGGCTTCGTGGGCCGAGGAGAAGGGCAGATGGGAGACAGAGCGCGCGGCGCTGCAAGAACAGCAAGAGATAGCGTCGCGTTCCATCAGCGAACTCACCGCCTCAGTCGAGTCGCTCACGTCGGCCAAGGTCTCCGCTGACAAGGATAGGGACTTTTTCCGTGAACAATACGCACAAGCATCTGCGTTCGTTGGTTCTGTTCGCGATGAGAACGTAGAACTCGAAAAAAGGGTCAAGATAGCAGAGGGACAAGCGCGGGAGGGGGTCGCATTGGTCAAGGCCTTGTATGAGGTATTTTTGCTTGATTGGTCACTCACTGTCGATGTACACTTACTGACATTTTGCAAGGGCCACATCAAGAGTTTGCAAGCGGATGTGGGCCGTTGGAAAGGGTTGACAGAGCTCTTACAGGAAAAAGATAGACGGACTAATGACGAGCTTCGTCTGCAAGCAGCACAAGCACCTGAACTCCGCGATCTCTGCAATCGCCTCACAGCAGAAAACGAATCTTTGGAAGTGGACGTCCGGAAACTCAGTGCGGCCCAACAGCGCAGCGTTGTCCAACGAAACAAGCTGTACTACGAGATCATTATGCTCAAAAAGGAGAGGGCTTCTCTCAGGTCGAGGCTGTTAAAGTCAGCCAAGACCGCAGATGGCACCAGTACCCAGGATACGACGCACTCTGCGCCCGCATCCGCACCCGCACCCGTACCCGCACCTTCACCTGCGCCGTCACCTTCACCTGCGCCGCCTATTCTCCAAGATTCCGACAGCTTCGATCCAAATGACGTCGATATAGTGCCAGATCCCGCATCGCGGTCGTTGGACGAGAGTTTTGAGGAGCTTGGCTTGTATCCATGCATGTGGCGTCCGGAGTGGCGGGATCAATGCCAACACGCATTTGACAGCAAAGAGGCGCGTCTTTCCTTACCTCTAGAATACATAGTTTGACCCATGCATTCACAGGATCTCGAAAGACATGTACAAGACCACTATCGCGCCTTGATGAGTGCATAACACATGGACATATATCCGCCGCCATCTTTTTGCCCTTTTACCTCCTCTCCGTCATTTGCGCGTGTAATCTTCCGGAGTTTAGTTTGTCACAAGTTCTGTTTGGGTTTCTGTGTGTACGATGCTAGCCACGTAGATCCCACACCCACTGTAATGCAACAAGACACTTGTTTCCTCTTATGGTAGAAATGTGCTCATCCGCGGTGCTTGGTCTCGTCTTGGCTGTACAAAGAATCGGTTGAAATAACGTGCTCGGCCAGATTCCAATAAACTGCAACTGAGCTCGTCAGGCCCGCCCTCGGAGTGGGGCTACAAGGTTTGGAGACCCTCCAGATCAAATTCTTCAGGCTTGGGCGAGAGGACTTGGCAAAACACCAAGGGGCTCTGCCACGTAAGTTGTGAATATGGTGTATGTCCTCGGGTCAGTTTCAGACTGTAAAAGTCCCCCAGCGCGCAGATTTGGATCCTGCGGCGCACAGAGGTTGCACCTCGACTAGTGATCGATTGATCGCCCACTGAGACCGTCAGGTACAACTTACCTGCAAAGTCGCAAGAAACGTTTTCGTGAAACACTCCACGTAGATCCGGGGACAGTTAACGTTGTCCGTCCTACAAGGAACTCTCCAGGCACAGATTCGTTTACTGTTGCCACATTACGACAAGAGCGGAAAGGCGTCGCAAATGTGTTCCAGTACATTGCATGCAGAGGTGGGGCAAAAATAAGTGGATAAGGAAATGAATATAAACCATATCTAAAAGTGGATTGGCTTTCCGTACGCCGACATGGCGGCCTCCTTGAATGCCTCGCTGAGTGTGGGCTAGAGGGATGAATACGTCAATGCGAGATGGCGTGAGACGGACAAGAGACACGTACATGTGCGTGTGTTGTACGAGCAATGTCTTCTGAGCTTGCACCGTACTCTAGCGCAAGGACGGCTTCCGAAATCATCTCACCAGCATTAGGACCTAAGTATCGCCATTCAACGCGCCTCTTTATGAAAACATGACACGTCAAACTCACCAATAATGTGTACACCGAGAATTCTATCCGTCTCCTTTTCTGACAGGAACTTAACAAAACCCTCCGAGTCCTGGTTGGTCTTGGCGCGTGAGTTAGCAGCAAAGGGAAACTTTCCGACATTGTATTGAACACCAGCGGCCTTGAGGTCCTGCTCGGTTTGTCCTACCCAGGCTACCTCGGGATGTGTGTAGACGACAGAGGGAATACCATTGTAGTTGACGTGACCGTGACCAGATTTGAGGTATTCGACAGCAGCGATGCCCTCCTCCTCGGCCTTGTGAGCGAGCATGGGACCAAAAGTGACGTCACCGATACACTTGATATTCTTGACCGAGGTGTTGAATTGATCGTCGATGATAATACGACCCTTGTTGTCTTTCTCGATACCAATGGCTTCCAAGTTAAGACCCTCGGTATATGGACGACGGCCAACCGAAACCAAGACTACATCGGCATCGAGCTAAGGTAGGCAAAAGTAAGTCTCGTCACAACCAAAGCACTAGTACAACTTACAGTCTCTTCCTTGTCACCCTTGGCGGATTGCGTCTTGACGATGACACTCCCGTCGACTTTGTCAGCGGACAAAACCTTGGTGTTGAGCTTGAACTTGATGCCTTGCTTGGTCAAAATCTTCTGGAATTGTTTCCTGTTCAAAGCCCATAAGATAACGTGACGCGGTGTCAGTGCTCCACTCACGCAACCTCCTCGTCAATACCAGCGCCACCAATGCCACCAAGGAACTCGACGACAGTAACCTCTGCGCCTAGTCGACTCCATACACTCCCCATCTCCAGACCAATGATACCACCACCGATGACGACCATCTTATTCGGCACCTGTTGAAGCTCGAGCGCACCCGTTGAGCTGACAATCTGTTTCTCATCTATTTGAATGGCTCCTCCAGGAAAGGGTGCAACCTCGGAACCAGTCGCAATGATGACGTTCTTTGCTTCAATTTCGGTCTCACCACCCTCGAGTAGTTGTACGGCAATACGCGTTGGTGAAACAAAGGAGCCAGCGCCCTTGATGTAATCCACCTTATTCTGCTTGAAGAGCATCTCGATACCCTTTGTAAGCCCGGTGACGGATTGTTCCTTGGCTTTCAACATCTGAGGCAAGTTAAGCGTGACGCCCGAAACTATCCTCGATGATATCAACGGCCCCATAAAAATCGAAACACAGACGACATACCCTCGATACCGCGCTTTTCAAGGTCATGCTTCGTTTGGTGGTAGATGTGCGAGTTGTTGAGCATAGCCTTGGACGGTATACATCCCACGTTCAAACACGTTCCACCAAGCGAACCACGTTTTTCTATACAAGCGGTCTAAAACGCGTGAATAAGGTGTGTGCGACGGGGTAGACTGTGATACCTTCAAGCCAAGTTGAGCGGCTTTGATGGCGGCAACATAACCACCAGGCCCTGCAAGAATAGTCAGAGATGCGCCGTGGATTCAGACATCTTGGCTCACCTCCGCCAATGACGACCGCATCATATGATCCGGAAGGCGTCGCAAGTCCACGGTAAGCTTGCCACGCTCCGAGTTGAACAGTAGAATTCCGCAACCGCCGTGCGACATTCTGAGTGGTTGTGAGCTATGTAACACAGGTGTAGTTGCGAGCAGAACATACTCTTTGGGCTGCTTTTTGGAGTTGGAGCATGACTGAATGGGATGACGAGGAAGAAAACCGCAAACGGGCGGAAACGGCCCAAGTATGACAAAGAGCACGTGACTGGCGGCCGAGTTCCACTAGTGAATAGCAGCAAGTGTACCAAATGTACATGGTCAGTGACTTTGACAATGCCCGGCTTTTGATTAGTATAAGAAAAACGTTGCACGTCTACATCTCCGGGGACACTTGCGCCTGTCTAGACTGGTAGAACGGTACGTCCCCGATGTTCCACGGTACACCCTGTCTCACTACCCAGACTTGAAAGACGAATCCAGTACTTGTTAGTAGTATGCGCGTGTCTTCCACCATCTAGTCAGAATTCTTGGACCTTCCAGAGTTTCATCCAGGTGCTTACCGAACAGTGGAATGAGAGACCCAAATGGTGCGAACAAGATCCTTGTTTACTGCTTCAGGAACGTCGTTCTCATCCCGGCTCAATATCACGAACACTGGCACAGTAAGGGCTCGACCTCGCGCCTGAACATGCTCGGATTCAGAAAGAGGTTTAGAACACCTTCCGGAATTCAATATCGATCGGAACTCTTTTTAGATTCAAGTCTCCTGACTAGCCTTCCAAGCAAACTGACGTGATACCAACACCGGAATGAATGCACCTTACAAGGTCACTTCCGAGTTGTGGCCTAGAACCATCCTAGTCTGGACGCTGGAGCCATAAGAATCTGTTACGATACGATGTCACCGTGCTGGGCAGGCAGCTCGATACTACTGATTATATCTGGTCCTTCTACTTGCTAGATTCGACTAAGCAGCGCTTACCGATAACAGCCTTCCGCACTCTCCTAAACACCCCGAAATCGGACACTCCAAAGCCCCCAGGCAGCATCGGCTCGCCAGCCTCTTCACCACATGTTTCCGTCACAGCCGAGCCAAGTTGGTGTGATGAGTCTCGAGATCATGGTTCGCCAAAATCTAATCTGAATGTTCCAGTGCATCCACCCCATAATGATGTCACCCTTTGGGTCACAGAAGGTGCCCTTTTCCAGGTTCGCACAACAGTTCTTCATACTCCTCGGAGCACCATGAAACCGGACCCGAAAGCCATCAAGCATCATATCTACCCATATCCCACGATTGCCTGTCTCTCCCGCCTTCAAACTCTTACCACACTAGCATCTTTTCGTCACGGAACCGAACTGGGTCTAGCATGGTGCCTCGAGATGATGTTGATACTCCGGCCACATCTAGTCTAAGTTCACCTAGCGCACCCAGTCTTGATGGCTTGATGTCATTTTGATCATCGCAGTCAGATTGACCGCAAAGCAAAGAGTCGATGCGCTCAATTGCGGGACATATGGAAAAGAAAGTGTACGGATTGGATCTGGCCCTGGTTCATCCGGTCAAAGTCTGTATCGTTGGGTTGATTTGTTCTACCTAAGTCTCCGAGCGCGCGTGATGCTTGAAGATCTGCCATTATAAAACCACAAACAGTAAAGGTAGCAGGTGTTGCCGCACCTGTGTTACCATTGAGGCCTCGTACCCGCAGCTGATTTGTCGACCGGGACGCTGTAGAAGTATATCCTTTCGAGTGATATGTCAAGACGCGTATTCGATTGACCACAGGACGCGAGCGCGGATTTGCCAACCCATCAGACATTGCACTGCGGGTCCGTATAAGGGTTTTTCGACAAGTGCGGCATCTTCGTTGGCGTGGGGTGCATTGGTGACTGCCATGGGAATGACTGCCATGTGCAAGCACGGTGCGAGACAGGCGCGTACATATATCAGATTGGGCAGTGTCCTGGTTGCCAATGTAGATGATATTCGTACTAGGTGGGGCTGGCAGCGAGCTTCATTTGTCAATATGATCACGCATTCAAAGTTTGTTTCTATTCTACTCGCGATGGGAGTCAACCCTGAGAGACGCAGAGTGCGTCAATACTGGCAGACGAATATCTGTAGCAGTCAAGACACTATGTCGGGCTGAAAATGAGTCGAGAAAGCTTGCACGCGTCCGAGTATTGACAAGAGTGCCAGGTGATGATGACGACCATGAGATGATAGGCCAAAGAACCTGTGGAACGTGTCCGAACATGTCGGACAGCAACAGCTGGGGGAGAATGAAATGAACTCACCTACTAGTCAACGTGGCAGAAATTGTCAAGGAAAACGGACGTGCCGAATCAGTGCAGTTGCCAGTGTAGAGTACTCATCTAGTCAGGATTAGTGCCAATGACACTTATACCTGGCTTTTCCATACAAGACATTGTGTGGCCATTTACGCGTTGCCTCAAGCGACAATGTCCGGACTTGGGTTTATTTCGACGTTGTGGCGCCGTGGATTACACATCAAATTGGTGCTGTACTCAGGCTGACACCACCGTCAACAAGTTCAGACTACTACAGACCAGCGCCGAGGCCTGCCAAAAGCCCAGCATCTCTAAGCCCTCATAGACAGAATCGCTTCCACCGAATCAAGTTGTCCACGTAGTGAACTGGCGAGCTGCATACGTAATTGTGTGATGGTGTCCTCGAGTTTCGCAACCTTTTCGTCTATGAGATGATTATTAGATAGCCAACATGGAAGAAAAGATGCTGGTAGACGCACTTTGTGTACGAAGGGACTGGTTCGTCTCTTCCAAATGTGCGATTTCTGCCCTTGAACGTCGAACCTCTCGCTCGAGGGATGTCTGTTGCACCCAGATGGTAATTTTTTTATGAGAATGGAATCGCGCGCAATGAACTCTCGGGGTGAGCACACTTACACTGTCAAGATAATGATGGGGAAGTACATCCCGGAGATTCCGTAGAGTAATTTTCTTGTCCCCAGCGACCACAATATCATAGTTTGCTGAGATGGCCATGGATAAAACGTGATGGGAATGCTTGATGACGGACCCAATCTGCTTGTGCGTCGTAGTATCCCAGAATGAAACAGATGATGAATCAGAGGATGCGATGAATGTACCGTTTCCCGCGAGGGCGATGCATCCAGAAAAATCCGAGCTGGCACTGTGAATGGACCACTTGGAGAGTGTCGTCTCGTTGGACACATCAAAGCAATGAATGCCCTGGTCCGAAGGCAAGGCGAAGAGTCTCCGGCTATCACTGGTCCAAGCAAGGGATTCGTAATTAATATCGGTGACTCGGACAGGAAAATCAACGAGGAGACCACCACTGTTGTAGATGCGAATAGAGTCATGCCAAACGGTAGCTGTGGCGAGGAAATGTCCGTTCGGCGAAAACCTGACCGTCATCAGGGAGTTGCCATGTTCCAAAGGGCCAAGTAGCTTCTGACCAGTCTTGAGGGACCAGGTGCAGACTGTTTTGTCAGCTGATCCCGTTGCGATCCTCGTCCCATCTGGCGAGACGTCGACTGAATTGACCCAGCCGTCGTGTACTTTGAACTCGATCGCCTTTTCCTGGCTCTCTGCATCCCAGACCGCCACTCGGCCATTCTCAGTCCCAGCTACGATCCATTGTCCATCTGGCGACACTGCAATCTCCAGAATGCCATGCCCCGCATCCATCGGGGTCTCCATTTCACTCCCATTATTCATGTTCCAACATTGAATTTTACCTTTAGAACCACCACCAATGATGTGCTTCCCATCGAGGAATGCAATGGAATATAATTCGTGTGGGCCATCGATTTCAATTGGTTTTGCTTGCCCAGTCGCATTCTCGTTTGACCCTTGGGCCCCCACCACGTCGCCAGTTGTCTTCTTCTTCTTTTGTTGTCTTGCATTTCCGTCGGCTGGCGAGTGATCGTCGCTCGCGGAAGATGGCCGCTTTTTCTTCCCGGTCAGCTCTCGTATTCTCATGAGCGCTTTCTCATTTTTTTCGCTACCCTCTTGGGACACTCACCACCATTGGATTGCGTAGCAGTCATACTGAACTAGGTTCAGAGCGACAAAATGGAACAAAAACAGAGGATGTGGCTGCCGTTGTGTGCCATTGTGTGGCCACTTAAATATTTTTTGTCTCAAGCGACGATATTAATGTCCAGATTTATTCAAGGTTGTGGCGCGCACCAAAAGTCAACAGGTTTAGACTTCCATAGTGACCAGCGCTGAGGCCCAGGTATATTCGGTTCCCCCCACTCCTCGTCTTCCGCTATCTGAATTAGTTTGTTGCGACCGTCAAAAGTCCAACATCTCTACGCTTCCATAGATCTCTCCACCGAATCAAGCTGTGCACGTAGTGAACTAGCAAGCTGCACACGTAATTGTTTGATGGTATCCTCGAGTTTCGCATCTACGGAATGATTATCAGACAATCAATGCAGAGGTCAAGGTGCTGATGGACGCACTTTGTACATAAAGAGATTGGTTCGTCTCTCCCAAAAGTGTGATTTCAGCCCGTGAACATCGAACCTCCCGCTCGACGGATGTCTGTCGTAGCCAGAAAGTAATTTTTTAGTGAGAACAGCATCGCGCGCAACTAGCTCTTGGGGTGGATACACTTACATTGTCAAGATAACGATGGGGAAGTATGCCCCGGAGGTTCCGTAAAGTAATCTTCTTGTCACCAACAACCACAATGTCGTAATTTGCTGAGATGGCCATAAACCAAACTTCGTGAGTGTACTCGATGATGACAGACCCAATCTGCTTGTGGGTCGTAGTGTCCCAGAACGAAACCGATGATGAATCAGAGGCAGCGAGGAATGTACCGTTGCTTGCGAGGGCGATACATCCGGACCTATCCGGGTCGGCATTGTGAATGGGCCATTTAGAGAGCGCCTTCTTGTTCGACACGTCAAAGCAATGAATGCCATCGTCGGAAGGCAAGACAAAAAGTTTCTGGCTATCGCTGGTCCAAACGAGGGACTCGTTGCCAATATGAATATCTAGGACTCGAACGGGGAATTCAACAAGAAGACCGCCGTGACTGTTGTAGATGTAAATAAATTTGTAGCAAAGGGCAGCTGTGGCGAGGAGATGTCCATTGGGTGAAAACATGGCTATCGCCACGGGATCGCCGTGTTTCAAAGGGCCGACCAGTTTCTGGCCGGTCTTGAGCGACCAGATGCATGCGGTGTTGTCAGCTGATCCAGTCGCGATCCTCGTCCCATCCGGAGAGACATTGATTGCTGTCAGCTGATCGTCGTGTGCTTTGAATTCGATCGCCTTTTCCCGGCTCTCCGCATCCCAGACTGCCACTCGTCCATGCTTCATCCCAGCCACGATCCATTTTCCATCTGGCGACACTGAGATGCCCCAGATTTCGACATTCCCCATATCCATCGGTGCCCCCGATTTGCTTCCATTCTCCACGTTCCAGCATTGAATTTTTCCTTGAGAGCCACCACCGACGATGCGCTTCCCATCGAGGAACGCAACGGAATATGTCTCGTATGGATCCTCGATTTCGATTGGCTTTGCTTGCCGCTGTTGGGTGAGGCTGGCCGAGGATCCAGCCGCATTTTCATTCAGCCCTCGGGTCCCCCGCCGGGCCAGTGCGAGTGCCACTGCACTACCAGTGGTCTTACTCTTCTTTTGTTGTCTTGTGGTCGCTTCGTCAACTGGCACTGACTCGGACAAGTGACTGTCGCTCCCTGTGGACGACCGCCTTTTTTTCCCGGCTGGCCCTTGTACTACTTAGTCTCATGAGCACCGGGCCCTTTCTTCATCTTTTCGCTACACTTCTACACTCACCATTGGATCGCGCGGAAGTCATACTGGGCTAGGTTCAGAGCGACAAAAAGGAGTAAAAGAAAGAGGATGTGGCTGCCACAGTGTGCCATTGTGTGGTCATTTATGCGTTGCCTGATGTCCAGATTTATCATTCGACACGGTTGTGCTAGTGGCACCACCCGATCGAATTTCGCTCGAATGAGTGTGGATGATGTGCTTGAAGTCAAATCAGACTTCAAGGACGTGATTCGCATCGTTTGACGAGCTCGATAGCATTTGTACCCGAACACGAGATGGTCGGTCACCACTAAACGCATGACTAGCAAACACGATATTGATCAGAGCTTTTTTTAGATTCACGACTCCCCTGACTAGCCTCTCAAGGATACCCTAACCAAATGCATCCCCGAGATGTACAAGATCACTTCCCGAGCTGTGGCTTGGAACCGTCCAGTCTGGACACGTGACTCGTTTCGTCACGATATTATGCATGCAGCATCAAGATGCATTCCAATTTCTTCGAGAACGGGCTAGATAAGTCTGGACCTTCAACTTGCTAGGCTCGACTAAGTAATGGGCTTATCCGACAATAGTCTTTCACGTTCTCCGAAGTACCGCCAAACTGGACACCAAAGTTCCCAAGTAGCATCGTCTCACGCACACCAGTTTCTCCGCTGCACTAGCATATTTTTCGTCACAGAACCGAGTCTGTTTTCGTGTGGTGTCTCGAGACCATGGTCCGCCCATAGTTTAACCCTGTTTTCCTAGCGCGCTCGCTTTTAGACCTCGATGCCATGATGAGTTACTATCTATTGCCCCTCGACTGTCCGCTCACACTGCCCAAAACTGGAACCGAACGCTAGAGTAACATCAGTCTTTCGCCCACATCTCACGATCCCCGGTCTCTCTGCCGTTTCGTTACAGAACCGAGTCAAACCTAGTGCGATCTCTCGAGATCATACACACGCTCCATCCAGAAATGTCACTTCTAACCTCGATGACACAACTCCACAATGATGTCAGCTTGCCAGCCTCTGCTCCATAAAGCACTGCGACCGAAATCTCTCAAGTATACTCTCCCACGATGGCCAGTTTCTCCCGTCTTTCAACTCTGGCCGTACTAGCATGTTTTCGTTATAGAACCGAATCGAGTCTAGCGCGGTGCCTCGAGCCTCGAGGTGACAAGTCGATGTTCCGGCCACGGTCTAGTCTAAATTCATCTACTAGTGTGCTCAGTCTTGATGGCATGATGTCATTTTTGATCCCGAGGCCAGATTGACTCGCTCCAAAGAGTCAGTGCACTCGATCACAGGACATGTGGAAAAGCAGGCGCATGATCAAATTGGATGCGGCAATGGCGTGTCACTCCGAATTGACGCTGATTAGAGTTTACATCGTGTCAAGGTCTGTGCTTTTGAGTTGATATAATACAACTCACGAAACTCGAAACATCAGTCCTCCGTGCACAACGCGTGGTTATCTACGTATGATAATCGATCTCTGAGGGAAGCTCTTATACGCGCTGCACCGGCAACCTACCTCTCCGTCCCGCTCCTCCTCCACGCCTCTCACTCATGCCCGCGGCGCATCCAGCAAACTTCCCGAGCGACTCTCGAGTGAGAACCCCGACCCAGTCGGTCACCGCATGCGACGCAGCGGACGAATCCCGCATTGCAACTCAAACTACGTATTCACGCAGCAAGCTGATTCTCGTACCCACCGCGTCCGAGCCCCTCTCCGGCTGATGATCGTCCGGGGTAGGCCCGCTCTCAACGGGCGCTATGTGCTTCTCCCGATGATTGTGCATGGGGACTCGGAGTCGCACTCTGCCTGGCGTGTTTCCATCGTTGACTGCCGCGTTTTTGCATGCTCTGTCGGCTTCTTGCCGTTTGTTCACCGGCGCAGGACATGGCCAGGACGCATGCGCCACTCCCCATCCCCATCCTCATCCCCACATACGCATCTTACACACGCGCATTCGATCCTACTTGTCAATGAGACCTACACTGATTTCGTTGCGCCCGTCTAGCCCACAAGGCAATCCCACTACGATCGACGACCACATGCCAATGCAGATCTTTGATTACATCCGACCAGCGTCGGGCGGCGGCGGCGGGGCCTCCATAACAGCGACATCCACCCATGTCGGCTTCATCCAACGCGTTGATGTAGGAGCCATGAGTAGGTGGCGCATGTCCTGCGATACTCTACCTGGGTGCCTCCACGAGTAAGGTGCGCAAGACGAGAGCAAGACCTCGGACTACCCGTGATCGTGTTGTGCCCCCCGCTGCGATCGACGACAACGCAGATCTTTGATCACGTCCGACTAACGTCGGGGGCAGCGGCGGCGGCGACTCTTGAATGAGGCCGACCCGCACTGATGCCGTCGTCCAGATCGACGGTGCCCACGGATACGCCACCGCCGACAAGTCCGAGTGGGAGCACATTGATCTAGGCCGTAGTCCATAGTAATTTTGATAGAGGGGTGAAATACATGCTTTCATTTGGAGCTCGAAGCGACGACGCAGATAATGTCCCTCCCGATACAGTACATGCATGAGACCAAGGCATCGTCCGAATCATGACCGTGGCAACCGATGTGTCGGCTCGAACAAGCACCCCCATCACCACTGGCAGTATTCGCTCGCTCGATCACCGTCCGGGACAAGTCACGATATCGATACAGCTACAAAACCGAATACAGTTCGAAGAAGAAAGAAAGACGCGGTCACAAGGCCATGGTAATCCCCATCAAGACCGGCCAAATGACAAAGACGAATCGAAACTTGAGCTTCTCGACATCCACACTGGCTCCCCTCCGCCCCGCACTTGCAGCCCGCTGCTGTCCCTGTCCCTGTTCCTGTCCCCGTCCCTGTTCCTGCCCCGGCGGAGGAACGCCAGAAGGTGTCCGGGATTCCGTCATGCTCGTCGTACAGTCCAATGTCGATGTCGTAGTCGTGGTCGTAGTACTCGCCCTCGTCCCATTCTCCACCCGAATCCCAAAATCAGCCGAATACACCACCCCACCAACCGTCGAAAACCGGAGCGTGCTAAACCCGACACATCAATAATGCACAAAACCCAAACAGGCAAGTGTCCTACGACCGCGAGTGCGTGTGCACCTCATCGATCGACTCGGTCCGGATCTCGATTCAGAGATGCGCATCGGGCCACCAGGGCACAGCCATCTCAACCATGACTGTCCCGCCCGTCCACCCCCGAGGATGTCACAGGAAATGAGGACACACGTACTAGTTGGATCCCGTCTTCAACACCCCGCTCGGTACCTCCACTTCACACGTCTTCGCCGCTGGATCCACACCCCCCGCCAGCGTGACGAGATACGTCTAGACCGGGTTGGCGTGATCACCCATACGCGGAACAAGTCGACTTACGTCCGTGTCGCGCCAGAGCGTGATGTTGCATGGACCCATATCAGCCAAGGGCGGAAATGTCCCGTCTTCGATCCAGCTCACATGCATCGGTTGATCCGCCGTCCAGACGGTGGCTTGAATCGGCTCGGTCGGGTATATGTTGGCGGACACGAGCGTGGCAACGAGGAGCGTGATCAACATGTGTGTGTCGTGTACAGACCTGCTGCAGAACCGCGTCGCGCCGAGTCACGTGCATGGAAAATCAATGCATGTCGTGGTAATAAATGCGTCTAGCTAAGCTAAGCTAAGGGGTAACAGGTGAAAAAAACACAACAACTAAACTACAAGTGTTCTAGAATACCTGACAAGAGAGCAACATATGTCGCGACAAGAGAAAGAGAGGGAAAGCGTGCCATCGTGACATTACATCAATCGTTCCTTGGCCTGTACCGCCCGCAACCAAATCTCGCCCGGACGACTGCTCCATTGTCAGCCCAGTTCTCAAGTCAGACCACGCGACGCACCTCTTTTCACGCAAAATCCGCCACACCCGTCTATTCTCTCTATCCTTTTCACTCCTCATCTTGCTCACCAGCGTCTCCGCTCTAGGCGGAAACACGCCCGGCCCACACCGCGCCTGCAAATCCGAGAGACCCTCGTTCGTCCCTTCCGTCTCCAACACCACGGTACCGTACCAGCCGGGGTCAATAAAGAAGCCGTCCGTGTTTGGGATCGGAATGCGCAACACGCGATGCATGAGCGTGCGCGTGTGCGTCGCTTGGTGCGGCGCGACGGGCGGGCGGATCGTAAACGTCGAGCGGTGCACCCATCGCACCACGTCGTGTAGCGCACCATGCGGGCTGTTCCAGGGTCAGCACGCATCCAACTCGAATAGCCAACACACCCACGTCTCTGTACGCGCGCGGTCTTGCAACAGCTGCAAATTCGTCGCAATCTCACGTCCCCAAGGACCAACGTCCATGTACACGATCGGATTGCAGTGGGGATTGTGCGTCGCAGAACCCCCGATACGAACAACGCGATGGAAGTACGAAGGCGAAAACGCCAAGCTGTGGAAATAGGGCGACAACTCGCCCACACGGGAGTATCTGTAATCCAGATCCTGCAGCGCCTCAGCCCTGACGACGACCATCATCGAGATCCGAGGAGACGCACCACGAGATAGCTCCCGTCCCACATCAATCGTCCAAGGTTCCCTTCGTCACCGACAGCTGCATCCCACACAATGTCACCCACCCGAAGAAGCTTGAGAACACCCGAACGCTTGAGCTCTGCTTCGCATTCCACAACGCTCGCATCAGACAACCAGTCGCCCTCTGGCGATGGCACAAACACCCTCAGCACCGGCGCGCGTCCAGGTCGGTACAGCGGCGATCTGAACTGGGCCGACACGACGGAACTCGCACGACGCTCGTGCTTGCCACGCGAAGGATGACGCGAGTGAGAAGAGGACGAGGTCGGGGAGGGGGCTCTGCTCGACACGCTCGGCTGGCGGGTGCCTGGCGTCTCGGTCGACTGCAGCGTCTTGAGGTACCTCGCTTCGGATTCAGCCTGTGCGCGAAGACGAAGCACGAGCCGTGTGTACGCCCGTGTGGTGAGCGCCAGGGTAAGGATATCCGGCGTATCTGCAACACGCGCCGGAGCATGCCCGCCCGCTATTTTGGGATGCAGATACGCAGCGGAAAGCCGAGCATACTCGTGCGCTGGCATTGCCACGCCTCGTAGGTAATTGTGGAGATCCTGCCCGATCGTCAGTGAGGGCGATTGCGAGGGAAAAGAACTCGCCTTGAGCGACAGGGCCAGTGGCTCGGCCCATTCGTAGTTCCATTTCGAATACCCAACTGTGCTCAGGAACCGTTCCAAAACAAACTCACGCAGAATCCGGCTCTGGAATAGGGCCCGAACTTCCTCCTTGTTTGCACTGTAAAGCGCCAGCCACTCGGAATAGGACAGGTAGGACAGAAGCTCGGGCAACAGGTCCGCGTTTGACATGAACGCCATGATCGGAAAGTACGTGGGAGGAGGGGGGGTGGGTTCGCGAGGTGGTTCCTCGGCGAGTTCCATTGAGAGCTGCTTCGCCACCTCTGCCACAGCCGGCGGTGGTGCCTTTTCCAGCCAGAGACCCCGACGCTGCTGACGTGCTGCCTTGTAATCGTCGGGGGTGACGGGCGTTGGCGGCGATGCGCTGTCGGGGCCGTCGTTGGACGAGCGAGGGGGTGTGACGGGTGCATGGCCGTCGTTGGACGAACGAGGTGTGACGGGTACGTTGGGTACGGGAGGGACATGACCGTCGTCGCTGGAAGAGCCGTCTTCCTTGCTGAGACGCAGACTCGGGGAAGAGGAAGAGACGGTGGACAAGGTCCTCGGCCGCATCATCCTGACGCCCTCTACGCGGGCAAATGGATCTTCATCAAGGAGTAAAGGATCACCCGGCTCTGGAAGAACTGTGTGCGGAGGTGTGCTTGGCTTTTGAGGGGTGGTCGGGCGTGCCTTTGTCAGAACGCGCGGGCGAGGATGGGCGTGGTCCGAAGCCGCATCGCCTTTGGAACCGGCGGCTGGGGTGCGCTCTATGGCCACTCGGGCGAGGCTATTCTTGCTCGACTTGCGGTGGAGCGGTGGGGGCTCGGTCGATGGCAAGGTTGGACTGAGATTGTGTTGTGCGGGATGCGCCATGCGTGGTGGCGAGGCATGCTCGGCGGCGAAAATGAGAGGGCCTTTGCGAATCGGGACGGCGAGCTCGGGGTTGCCCGAGCGGAGCATGTCAAAGAGCATAGGCGACGGCGACGACAAGTTGGAGTGGGATGCGTGGCGCACGAGGGTGTGTGTACGACCGACGTAGCTGGTGGGTGGTGCCGCTGGACGGTGTGTGCGACAAGGCGGACGTGGCGAGACGTCGATGGAGGCGCTGCGTGTGCGGGCATTCGCCAAGGGCTTTATAGCGTGTTAGTGAATATCGGATGACAAGCACGATTACGGACAGTGTGTGAGCCGAGTGGATCTAGACGCCCGTCGAGCTAACGTTACAGAGGGTGAGACAACAGCGATAAACAAGAGCAAGAGAGCACCGGGCACGGAATGAGCCGGGTAATGAACGGAGCGAGATAAGCCGGACCAAATCGAGAGAGACCACAACTCACCTGAGAGGGGGGGGAGAGGGAGCTGGCGGAGGTGGAGGAGGGGAATGAGCGGGATGCATCGGTGTGGGTGCTGGAAGAGAGGGAGGAGGAGGAGCGGGGCTTGGACATGACCGAGTGGAGGTGCGCTGCGGAGAGGGATGCCTCAAAGTCAAAGG